>VNJM01000029.1:0-11417 GCA_008042475.1 Drosophila kanapiae
AAAAAAACGAATACTGAATTTTTCCTAAAAAAGTATGTTCATGAAATACGTCTGACCCGAAGCGGTGTAAGATTTAGACTGAATGTAGTTTCAGCTAAGCAGCAGTACAAAGGGAAATTTTGGTTTGATTGAAAAGGCAAAGGATATTCAATGAACTTAGGTGTTAAGTAATAACAATAATATTATCTTACACGCAGGAGCTCTTTCTACTCCCGCTGCTCATTCTATATTTTTTTTTTTGGTTCTTCCTTGAAGAAATACAAAACCAAATTCATCACCTGCCTAGCACGGAGGCGGCATATGACACAACAAATGGGTGGACTTCAATCGGGAATGTGCAACAACTCAAATACTCAAATATAAGAGGATCGGGTAGGATCATTTTTATCAGCTGGACAAAGTTCCTAATGCTTTCAATGCTAATCAGATGAGAATGCATTAGATTGTGGACTCTTCCTTGATTCTTCGTTTGAGCAGAGCCATGCCTTCGTCAAAGAGAAGCGATTCTTTTTTGTCTGAAACCTGATTCCGATTTATTGATATTAATGCAGACAACGAACGGCTATTGCAGCTCTTAATAGGTGACACTAAAACGAGTACGATTGTCTGTAAAAAGGCTTAGTAAAGAGTTGATATAGCTGGATGTTCTCAATTGGTCATTTTATCATTGACTTGCATAAATTTGCAAAAGTTCAAAGAGCAATATAACATTAATGGGATTTAAGTTGGCGAACCTTTTTTTTATAATAAAATGTTCTCTTCTTTCAACATATGGACATATTTCCATCTACTCAGTGATATTAATATTTTATAATTTAAATGACTTCTAAATTATAGAATTTTTCCCAATAATTGTCACATCTCGGATAGATGGAAATATGTTGATAAGCAAAAGAGCTCTAATTTTTGTTCTAAACTGATTCTGGTTATTTCTATGATAGCTATGATAATATATAGTGGTCCAACACCACAACCTGCAAAAATAAGAAAGTCTTGTGTGTGCTCTTAAACTGAGAGAGTAGCTTGCATAGAAACGGACAGACGGACCTGGCTGAATCGACTCACCTGGTGATGGAGACCTAGAATATATACACTTCCCCTCCTCAACTGCGCTGTAAGGTTATCATAACGATTCATAAAATAAAATATTAACAATAATAAATCAGAATACCCAAACTATATACAAAAACCAACAAATTAAACAATTGATAAATTAAATAAAGGATATTTTGCGCATTTTAGTTTACTCACTTTTCGTACTCTCTTTTACAATAATTAAAATAATAATAAAACTTAAGAATAAATTAGGTTTCCTCTTGCGTGGCTGCTGAAAATTCGTTTCGTTCATCCGGATCACTTTCGAAGCTGGAACTAGTTGAGTTTTGTTTTTGCTTTGTTTATGTTTATTTCACGAAGACAACACAGACATATTAAGATCCAAAATATATATATATGTATTTATATATATACTATATATATACGCATGTTATGTATGTATTTAGGGTGTTTGTTTTTTGTGGTTTTGTAGCTTGTTTGCTGGTTTCTTAGCCAGAGATGGAGATTGATGCGTGTGAGTGTGAGTGTGTGGTGTGGTGTTTCTTGTTTGTGTTTTGTGTTTTGTGTGTGTGACGTCATTCGAGGGTGAGAAGTAGGAGGACGCCGCCGCAATGGCCTCCTTAGGCTTAGACGCGCGACAACTGCTGCAGCAGATTGCACGGCCAAAGCGCCTCGAGGCGCTCCTTGAGCAACTGAAACGGATACGAGATCCAGGTAAGTACGGTCTGTGCCAAGTGGCCCATCGGCTCCGGATACTGGTGGGTGGCCAGGGCCAGAAGGGCGGTGATGGAGCACAGTCCCGCCGTGAACAGGATAAAGAAGGGCAGCTCCTTCTTGGGATACACGGATACCTCGTGGAAGGCCGGCAGCAGTTCGCGATCGGCGCACTCGGTGCACGTGGGATATGGATAAAAAAGGTGGCCGCGCTCCAGCGGATACGGCAGCATGCGAAACGTGCCCTCCCAGGTGCAGTGCAGCAGATTGAGCGCCCCCTCCACCTGTTTCCAGTGCTTGAGATGGAAGAATGCGTAGGCCAAGGCCTCCGAGTCGCCGCGCTTTAGGATGTGCTCGGGTGGCAGAATTAGCCGCTTTGTCTCCAGCAAATACTTGGGCACGTGCGGATTGAACTCCACGGCCCTATGGATCGCCTCCACGGCGCTCATTTCGGCCGGACTGAGACCCCGCTTCGATGCGATGTCCGGCGAGAACTTGTCGGCCACCGCGCGCGCTTTTAGCAGAGCTGCCGTGTAGCAGATGGTCGCCGATTTGGGCAGAGAGATGTCGTCGTACTTGGCGAGGATGGCGTGGCAATCGGCGTAGGCCTGCATCTCCAGCAGCGTCTCGATCAAGTTCTCGTGAATGTTCAGCACGCTCATGATCGAGGGTATCTCCTTGGTTAGGTCACGGAACATCTTGGCCGCCTCCTTCAGCTTGCCCAGCTTGCGGGCGCACATGGCCAGCCGCCGTTTGATGTAGATCAGCACGTTGGTGTCCCGCCGATGCATCCCGTCGGCAATGGCTCCCTGGTGCTGGGTGGCTTGCGACTTGCGGTAGTTGATCTCGGCCACCTTAAGGGCCGTCTTCAGTATTTTCTCCGCCTCCATGATGGTCATGGCCTCCTCCTCGGCCAACAGAATGTAGGCGGGTGCGCACTCGGCGTTTATCTCCAACGCACTGTGCGCGGACTTGATGCGCTGCATCGGATTGCGCTCGCGCCATGCCGTCTGCATGATCTCGTACTCCTCCTTGCGGGCATCGCCCTCGCAGGTGAAGAAGGTCTGATGGTCCTGGGCGCTCAGGTTCATGTCGTAATAGGTCAGAGGTTCCTTGCTGGTCGCCCAAAAGAATCTCTGGTACTCGGCACCGCGGAAGAGGTTCAGCGGATTCCGCCATACCTTGCACTCGGGCATCTGGGTGCCAGTGCTGGTTGTGGCTCCTCCGCTGCCTCCGCCTGCTGCACCGCCTCCTCCTCCGCCGCCGCCGCCTGTGCCGCCATTGCTACTGCTACTGGAACCGCTGGAGGTGCTGCTACCACTGCCATTGCTCGACTCCGACTGGCCATCGCTGCCGTTGATCCAGGGACTAATATGATTGATGGACACTTGCTCTGCCGGACACTCAGATTAGAGGGAATCGAAGCAAATGACTCTTTTGGGAGACTCACCTATAAAGGAGGTGCCGTATTTGCGGAAGTACCACCACTCGAAGATCAGGATCAGGCCCGAGATCAGGCTGGAGGTACCTGTGAGCGCCACGTAGAACTTGGGCGTCAAAGTGCTGAGAAACATGGATGAGTCCCACATCCTGCCTGCCACCACTGCCCCCAACCAGCGAAGTTCTGTATTCGACGCTGTTTCGCTTCCCTCTCCGTTCTCTGTTGCTTTTTCGTTGGCGTTCGCTTTTGCCGCTCTCTGCTCGGCGGGATTCGGACGCTCTGGCTGCTCTGGTCACTATGCACTAAGCTCGCCTTGCTCGCTCGGACCACCGGACGGGTGGTTGATCAATAAACTGTTGTCTTTCTGGTGCTATCCTTGCGCTAATCCTTGCTGCAGATGAGACTTTTTTCCATCAAGTATTCGTCAGGGGGGTAGCGGGGGAGCGTTTTCGTGCCGGTGTGACCAGGCGCCATGTGCATATACCAGCGCAGCGTGACCGTTGCTTTCACTCACGGTGGAACAAAACGTATCGTGCTAGTTCTTCAAGACAGTCCTGGTCGGTCTATTCTGATTGGCGGGAATTACCTTATATTTATTATTTTATGTTTTAGCGACCTATATTTGCTATATTTATTATTTAATAAGGGCCTAGAAAGATGTAGTTTATGTATTTTTAATAAACGATTCCAAAAGGGGCTTTACTTAATTCAATAGTAAGCGAATATAATATACATTTTATCAGATTTTATATTAGTGTTTTATATATTATATTAGTGTTTTATATATAATTATTATATAAATATACTTATATATTTATTTATTTGTATTCTAAAGACTTATGTATATACATCAGACAACAACATCTATAACAACTATCGTAGGCACTATCGCTTGGTTGTGCTCATCACCAAATAAATCGAAATCCGATAGCTCCTAGATGCACTTGCCGTCAAGCGGCCATTTTTTTGTGATGATATTTTGTGATTTTTAATATAATCCGATTGAAACAAAGCAAGAAAATAACTATTGGAGCTCCCACTTACCGTAAAACCATCATGGCAGAGGTAACGGAGACCACTATGCCAGCAAAGGAGGCATCTTCAACCGAGGAGACTCGGCGCGTTGCGGGAAGCATAGAACAAAACACGGCCGCTTTTGTAAAAAAAAGTGCGGGCGACAATTTGGACGATGAGCTGGCCGAATTAAACGGCAAGGACGAGGAGGGCCCGGGCTTGGATGAACTGAGCTCGCTGGAGCAGGAGATAGCCAAGCTGCACAACATACGGCACGCTGGCTCGGCAGCAGACGCAGCGGATGCCGCCTGTGCCGGCAGTGGCGGTGCAGAGAGCGGTTCCGATGCCCGGGCTGTCGGAGATGATCTGAAGAGTGGTTGCCCGCAGCTGGAGGTCGGTCACGATTCGTCTGGTAATGGCCAGGCCTCGACTTCTCCACTGGAAGAGGTGGATCTGATCGCCCTGCTTAAAGGCACAGACACCAGTCAAGAGCAGGCGCCGCGCAACGATAAGTCCGCTTTGGAAAAGGCGCTCTCAGAACTGGACAGCGTGGAAGCGGACGTTGGCGTGACCATTGAGGGTGAGGGTCAGTACGAGATTATGGAGATCGACGATGACAGCGATGGCACCAGCAAGGCCAGCCCCAAGTTACCTCTGACCAAGTCCAACAAGGCGTCTTCATCCTCCACCGCCGCAGCCTTTGTCAAGCCGAAGCTTTCGGCTGAACAGGCCAGGGCCGTGGCCCTTGAGCAGATGGCAGGTCTCAAGAGCAGCAAGGCACGCCGCAAGGAACAGCCGCCTGTGAATACAGTGGTGAAGCCTAAGGATATTGTCAGTTCGCTGAACGAAGATTGGGACGATTACGAGGACTCAGAGGAAGAAGCAGCTGCAGCACCGCCCGTTGCAGCCAAAGTGGCTGTGAGCCACAAGCCGCCGGGGCCCGTAAAGAAGCTGAATTTACCCAGCAACAAAATCAGCGCCGTCAAAGTAATGCTGAAAACCGTGGTCCACAAACAAATCACGCCCACAACGACGGAACACAACACGGCGGCGGTGGCGGAGAAACCAAAGCCAGCAGTCACAGTGCTACCGGTGACCAAGGAGAGCGCAGAGCCAGCCATCACAGGTACAACATCAGTTCCTTGAATAACTAATCCTTTTCCCTGGCTATTATTTCACCTACTAAGAATTAACTATGTTGACAGGTTGTAAGCGTGTGATCAAGAGGAAGATAATCTGGGACCCTGATGCTCCAGAGACTCAAAAATCCTTCGCCCAGTATGCCAGCAGCTCCAAAGGCGCAGCTACTCCCTCGACACCTGCAACAGCGCCAGCAGTAGCAGCAGCGCAACCACCGCCATCTATACCTAAGGCTGCAAAGCCGCCAGCGGTGAAGAAGGAGGCGGCCATAAAGAAGCCGCGTGCAGCCACACCCATCGTTCGGGCAACAAAGGCTGCCACACCGGTTGGGGCAGCGGAGAGAGGTCCTTCGCCTGCTAAACGCCGCTCTCAGACCCCGAATTCTGGGCTGGCTAACGGTGGACCAAAAAAGAAGAAGGTGTCCGAAATCGATCGCCTCATGGGTGATGAGGGTGCGGCCAACATGATTCAGGCGGTGGAGCACGAGCAGCGCGAGGCGAGCGGCGGAGAGGTATCCAATAAGCCGCTGATGCGAAAGCGAGCCATGACCGTTACCGGGAGGGAGCCACCGATTGGGATTCCGAAGAAGGAGACGGCTCATCCGAGTACACCGAAATCTAGCGCTAAGCGAACAGCCGCTGCTGCTGCCAATGCAGTTTTCGCCAAGATAACACCTAAAACTGCAGCTGCCAAGCCGCGCGCCTCAGATTCGTGGGATTACGTGTACAAGCAGCGTGCCAGCGAGGAGTCCATGATCATGCGCCGGCGCTCTAACAGCTCCTACTCGAGCAACACCTCGGTCAGTCGCCTCTCCCTGGACAATAAGCCCGGAGCAGCCACTCTATCGGACGATGCGGCCGAGGGCTCTGATCCATCCTTCAAGTTCCTCAAGCCGGTTGACAAGGCAAACCAAAGAGGCGTCGAAGCGTCGCCCACACTGGCCAACGATATGAAGGCCAACATCAATAACAACAACAGTGGCCAGAACAAGGCAGCAGCAGAGCTGGTTGTCCTGCACAAGGTGGATAAGGTGGCCCACTTGAAGGTCCATGCGCATCGCGGCAAAGCAGGCCACACATACAGCAGCCAGCTGCTGCACAAGCTGACCGAGACGCTGGGCAGTGTGGCTCGCAACAACGATTTCAACACCGCGCTCATTACCGTTCAGGGCCAGCAGTTCTGCCAGGGCATCGACTGTCAGGAGCTGGTGCAGGGATCGGCGGAGAAGCGTCGTAATAGTGCCAGCCAACTGGCCCAAGCCCTCAAGTGAGTTCATTTCTTATGATATTTGTAGCTGGTCTGAGTGCATACCGTTCCACCCCTACTAACTTACTGGCAGAAACCGGCATAAGTAGCAAAGAATATAAATTGGACTTTCTAACCGCAAAAAACTCTCAAACGAACCTATAGATACCCCAGCACATTAGACGGAATAGTTTAAGTCTGCCATTCTCATTCTATCCCATATCTTTCAATAAAGAAAAGGTATTTGAACGTAGTTAAATCAACTAACACCTCCCTCAAAAGACAGTAAATACACAACGCTCCCAATAGTCTTCCATGAACTCTCTCTCTCAAAGCTTCTTATCCCAACCATAATTGTATATACAAACTTTCTACAGCATCACAACCGAACGCGACAAAATTAAAACCGTATTCCTGCCTACCTATTCCTCAGTTCTATCGAGTGAGATATTATTACCTATTCAGGCAGCAATACAAAACATGTTTCATAAAGCCACATGCACCAACTCCCTCTCCTCAATCTCTGCCAATCATAATAACCACTCATTCTACCCAAACCTTATTAGAAACACGATTATACAACACTTCCAATAAAATAAAACTCATCTGGAGTCATATAGGCTTTAATAGGCAGCGAAAACACAGACAATGCTTGCTGACAAATTCCCTTCCATTTTTTAAATTAAAACAACTCGAAAAACAAACTAAACTCCAGTTGGTACCAACCAATTAGTAAACTATCAACGTCCAACAATCCTCTTAAAATTTATCCATTAAATATAAGAGACCTATGTATTTAATTATTGTAGTTTTATGTTTTATGTGCAAATAATAATCTCAAACGATGATAACCTTCCTAAACTAAAGACGTTAATCCTAACAAACTTAGTACGCATGCAAGCAAACTATCAGACAACAGTAGTTAATATTATTTAGTTTTACTTTCTATTATTGAGCCTACTAACACCTAACTCTAACAAGCACGTGCTTGGTGTCGCAGGGCTACTCGAGTCTACTGACTGTGCACCAACGTCCATGGAAATTATTAATAGACACTACCAAAGACAGGACACTCCACCCTCGCTTTGCAACGTTCCCTATAAAAACTACAATTAAAACCAATAAATAAATATTAATTTGTTACAATATGTAAACTCTAAGACGAAGACCCAAGCTATGTTAGCTCTTAGTTTGTAACTAATTTGTCAGCCTTAAACAGATTAATATTAATAATAATTTTATAGAACGTATCTCCGCACCCTGGCCACATTCCCCAAGCCCTTGGTAGCGGGCATTGTTGGCAACCTTGTCAATGTGGGCGTCATGCAGCTACCGCTGGCGGATTATGTGGTGGCCGCTGAGGATTGTTGCTTTGAGACCAACTATGCCAAGCTGGGACAGCTGCCCGAGGGCTATGCGCTCTGGCATGGCCACGAAAAGGTGTCCAGTCAAGTGGTAATCAGCGCTTTTATGTTTGTTGATTATTTGTTTCCATTAATTAACAATTATTTTACCTACAGCATACGCGTTTGTTATTGTTGGGTGAAAGACTGCTGGCATCGGATGTTCTGGGGCCGAATAGTTTTGTTGACAAGACCTGCAAGGCCCGAAGCGTCGGCGAAGAAGCCCTTGCCGTGGCCAAACATATATCCACGACCTCGGCGGAGGTAAGAGCTTCTCCCCCCAAATCCCTTCAATTATTCACATTCACAATATTATTTTGCAGACATATCGCACGCTGAAGAAGCTAAACCACTCAGCCATCAATTCGGACAAGTTTCCTCGTTTGGACGAAGAATTCAAAGTCATAGCCGAGCAATGGACGTCGTCAGTTTGCTCCTCAGGCACCAAAAAAAAAACTTAATAGTTTTGAACTTTAGGGATTTTTTAATAATAATTATTATTGAAATACCATAGCGCAAAATGGTAGTTAAATTCAATTATAAACAAAATTTTTAAATTGCAAATAACATTTCTATAAGTAGTTCCATTTTGAATTACAAATCGATCGCCACCCATTTATGACTTTTTCATTTCTATCCTCCTCTATTTTTGTCAAGTGGAAACGCAGAAATGTACAATTTCAAGGATAAATAGCTATAGAATCGTGATCTTTTCGGATGTAAATACATTTAATAAGATTATCGGGAATTCATTTGTGAACCTCTGATGTATGCAGTACAAAGCAATTGGGATCCTGATGGGGATTATGCCTAAACAAAATTTAAACTCAAATAGGATAACGCCTGGTAGGATTTTAAAACAATTATAAGAATGAAATTCCAAAAAACCAGACAAAAACTATATCCATTTGATAATATCATAACATATTATTTTTAGTTTGTATTCATTTTATGCAATATTTTAATGCAATATCATTTTTGAAAAAAAGAAAAAAATGTGTAAAGAATACATAAAACCGGAGAGGTTGGTTGGTTTCCGTTTCACTAAAAGCTAACAAATGCGGGTTAACCACGAACTCGTTGGAAGACATTTCAGAAAGAAACATTTCAGTTCGGTCCCCTCTTTTAATCTTTAGCTTAAAGGAAGAACTCTTGAAACCTCTTGATTTTAAGAACGATCTTTTTAACATCGTTCTCCTCTTTCTCTCAGCAATACTTGGTAGCGAATGACAGGTTAGATCAGCTGAGAGAGCTGCGGATTTTGTCTCTTTGATTACAGTCAAGCCAAAGACTTCTTAATATTAAGATGTGTAAACTACCATACATTTGAATTGCATTATGCAAGCAATTTTGATGCTAACACAAACATCCGATCGCACAAATTGGAGAACGTAAAAACCGAAGAATAGAATGCGCTTGCTTGTGTAGTAAAGATCTATAATATTTGGGGCACAGATCACAGGTATATCCGCTCTTCTTTGCACTCGTTAATAAAAATATTTTTTAATTTATCCCGCATTAGCAATTGAAGAACGCTGGATCTAGCGAGAAAAAAGCTACTTTGACAGCAGTGTCATAAACAGTCTTCAGCAGTCGCTGCCTGCGTACGAGAGAGCATTTCTCTTTGCCTTTTGAAACCTATATAAAGAAATCAACAAAATCTTATGGCTTTCCTTGCATATCTTGAAGCTTAAGTACATATGTACATATATTATCTTTGGTGCAGTTAACCACTATAAAGAGCTTCGGATTTTGACTTTCTGAATATATTTATGTACAGTGGCTCGCAGCTTATTTCGTGCCAGTTGCCAAAAAAAAGTTCTATTCCGGATAAACTAAGAAAGATAACAGAAAAATTGAAATGCAGTATTTTAATAGGGAATATTAACATGTTTATTAATCGAAAGCGATTTTCTTATTCATAAAATCAAAACAAATATTTAATAAAAACAAAATGTACACACTTTTTTCATGCCGCAGCTTATTTCATGCAGTTAATTCTTCTTTACTTATTATTTGTAATTTAACAGCTAATATTTTGTATGTCCTCCTTTCTGGCTCAGGACAGCTTTGCGACGATTTGTAGTGGTTTCCATTGGAATTTATTCAATTCTTCTATAAGAACACTTTTCAGGTCGTGTTTGTTGGAAATCTTCCACTTCATTATAGGGATATCCAATATTTTCCATACATTTTCGATACATTCAAATCTGGAGACTGTACTGGCGGCGTTATGACGACATGAGGGCAGTTCCAGACAAGCCAAGCCTTCACAATTCCTGCTGAATGCTTCAGATCGTTGTCCTGGTAAAATCGAAAACAATTCCGTATGTCCAGTTTTATAGCAGCTTGCAGCAGGTTACATACAATGTAGATTAAATTAATGTAGTTCTGTCAGCGAGAGGAGTCGGATGATCAAATTGAGTCGTGGGCACGAAATATACCTGAAAGAGCTGCGTAACGAGACAAAAAAAATGTCGAGATTGCGGCAATGCCATCAGCATTTCATAAAAATTGTTTAATTAAAACATAACGGAAAGAGCAGCGGAAGTACAAAGAGCTCCTGCGTGTAAGATAATATTATTGTTATTACTTAACACCTAAGTTCATTGAATATCCTTTGCCTTTTCAATCAAACCAAAATTTCCCTTTGTACTGCTGCTTAGCTGAATCTACATTCAGTCTAAATCTTACACCGCTTCGGGTCAGACGTATTTCATGAACATACTTTTTTAGGAAAAATTCAGTATTCGTTTTTTTTAGACAAATTTCTAAGCGTATTTTAGATACAAATTATGGACAACGCCGGAAATTTAAGCGGTTGTGATTTGGTCGATTCGGTAGAAAACTCGTCGCCGGTAAGATGTTACCTTATAACAGGGTCTTTTTTCAACTAAAATTAAATTTGTTTTGCTCCCTATAGGAAGACGCTGGCAGACGTAGTTCTAGCTACGATTCGGTGGCCACGGGAGACGATAATGAAGGCCACGTCTCGGATGCATCGTGCCCCTGTGACGATGCCGTCTTTTCCAACTTCTTCGAGGACTACACAATGCGATTATCGGGAGCAGCCACGGAATACTTTGAAAATATGACTCGCAATGACCAGGCATTTTTCTCTTCTGTAAGTGTTAATACCAAAGGAACTTTCACAAAATTGTGTATTCAATTTTGATATCTTCTCCCGATAGTCATTCGGTTTTGGCGACAATTATAGACCAAACCTAGGCGTCATATGCGGCGATCACGTGTTCGAAAATGTTGGAAACGACCACAGTAATTCAAGGAAGCATGCACAGTACCCCTTGGTGAAGGACTGCAACACTCCAAAGAGGATGGCTTGCCCCAAGAAGAAGTCCTGCGCAAAGCCACTTAAGCGCCGTTGCGCTAAGCCAAAACCGAAA
>VNJM01000030.1:0-10792 GCA_008042475.1 Drosophila kanapiae
AATTAAATTAAAATAACTTGTTAACTCTAACTTTAAATTAACGATCACTCAAACTGTGCATAAATGCAATTTAGATGTCACAAAAGCCACTGATTAAATAAAGATTTCTTTAAATTCAGTTTATCTGACAGGTTGTTGTGATAATTAAATTAAAATAACTTGTTAACTCTAACTTTAAATTAACGATCACTCAAACTGTGCATAAATGCAATTTAGATGTCACAAAAGCCACTGATTAAATAAAGATTTCTTTAAATTCAGTTTATCTGACAGGTTGTTGTGATAATTAAATTAAAATAACTTGTTAACTCTAACTTTAAATTAACGATCACTCAAACTGTGCATAAATGCAATTTAGATGTCACAAAAGCCACTGATTAAATAAAGATTTCTTTAAATTCAGTTTATCTGACAGGTTGTTGTGATAATTAAATTAAAATAACTTGTTAACTCTAACTTTAAATTAACGATGAAACTGTGCATAAATGCAATTTAGATGTCACAAAAGCCACTGATTAAATAAAGATTTCTTTAAATTCAGTTTATCTGACAGGTTGTTGTGATAATTAAATTAAAATAACTTGTTAACTCTAACTTTAAATTAACGATCACTCAAACTGTGCATAAATGCAATTTAGATGTCACAAAAGCCACTGATTAAATAAAGATTTCTTTAAATTCAGTTTATCTGACAGGTTGTTGTGATAATTAAATTAAAATAACTTGTTAACTCTAACTTTAAATTAACGATCACTCAAACTGTGCATAAATGCAATTTAGATGTCACAAAAGCCACTGATTAAATAAAGATTTCTTTAAATTCAGTTTATCTGACAGGTTGTTGTGATAATTAAATTAAAATAACTTGTTAACTCTAACTTTAAATTAACGATCACTCAAACTGTGCATAAATGCAATTTAGATGTCACAAAAGCCACTGATTAAATAAAGATTTCTTTAAATTCAGTTTATCTGACAGGTTGTTGTGATAATTAAATTAAAATAACTTGTTAACTCTAACTTTAAATTAACGATCACTCAAACTGTGCATAAATGCAATGTTTATTTCACATAAAGCACTGATAAAATCAAGATTTACATTTAATTTCTGTTTAACTGACCGATAAATGTTAACGTGACATTGAGAAACTGGCACTTAAATTCCGCATTTTTGTAATTCGGTCAAGTATTGGGGACAGATGGTCACCATTGCCTCCATGGACGTTTATCACTCAACTTACTGGATGGAATAGCTGCGCACTGGCTCCTCCTCCTTCTTGCGACTGCGTAGGAAGTAGAAGGCGGCTCCTCCGATCAGAACAGCCAGCAGGGCCACATCCAGCAGGCCCAGGAAGGGTTCGTCGCCACCAGCAGCGGCTGCTCCGGCTGCTCCCTCAATCGTTTGCTCGCTAGCCATGGTGGGAAGTTTGTGACTGAAAAAAAAGGGCACAGAATTCATGGCGTTTAGTTTTCGCTTTGCATAACATTTGATCACTCGATTTGCATGCCGCGCACTTTGGACACGCACTCTAATGTATTCCACGTAAGCCAGAGACAGAGCTACACCTAGAGCTAGAGCCGAAGCCGGAGCCGGAGCATATGGGCGGCTACTTTGCATCGGGTCTGCGTCTAACGGTAAGACGCTTCCGCACTTGTCTTAACGGTACCCGCTCCAGCTCTCGCTCTCGCTCTCGTTCTCGCTCTCAATGAATGTTTCGTCACACCGTCTCAGCCGCTGGCTGACATTGAAAATCGCGCAGCAAAATCGGATTTTAATCGGTTGTACCTTGAATGCCGTTGTTGCGGCTGCTACTACACTTCAGTTGCAGTTATGCAATTAAACAATGAATTTGATATTCTCGACGTAGCGACGCGACGTCTGCTTCGGTTAACGGCAAACTGCTAACTGCTGCTCGCCAGCAGCACGCTTTATGCACCGCGCTTATCGAACGCCAAGCGCCAATCGGGATATATGTATGATGAAAGCGACAAACGCTTTTTTGTAATGTGCTGCCTAAAATATATACTAAGCTTCCGTGTGAATCAACAGTTCTTATAGATACCCAGATTTCGATATTCACAGCCAAAGGCAGTCAGATCTAAAAATCTAAACTGTGGAGTTTAGATTTAAAAGAGAACTAAAACCTAATTGTAGCTAGTCAATATCGCTTTAACATTATCATATTTTGTGACAATAAATGTTACATACAAATAAACAAATTATTCAAATTGTAACAAACACTTCCGTGATAGGGTGGACGTGCCTGCTTTAAATCTTTTTGTGCTCCTATCTCTAGTAACACATGTGCTTATCTTTTAACTATTTTTGTATGATTCACTTTTTTTCAACAAACTACTACACGCATATTTGGCTCTGACCCCAGTCGATCGTATCTATTGTTTGCGGGTTTGTTCGGGGGAATTGCGTATCTGAACTGTCGAAATTGCACCTTGAATTGGAAATTGACTTAATGCTTTAATGTTGCTAATGCGCGTTTCGGCTACGTGTGTGAACTTTGCATAGGACCGACCAGCGCACTCGCGTAATAGTTCTTGTTGCTGTGGTCAGCAAATGGCAGAAAATAAATATTAAACAAATGGTAGACGAGCGCTAGGCGTAGCTTATGCAAATCGACAACAGTGGCGTCGTCGTCCAATTCCAGTTTGAGGAAAGTGTACGACGCTGTCGTGGTCAATTTAGTGATGCGACGAGCAACAAGTGGAGGAAAATTGGTGAATTTTTATAGGTCACCTCGCCCCCGGCGTACAATGGACAATAACTTATTTCTTCTTCGCATAATTCTTCATAATTCACAAGCAATTAGAGCTCTTGCCCAGCAGACATGGCTGGATCGATTCGGCTGATGATGCTGACAAAAATAAGAAGCAGATATATATCTATCTTTTCATTACAGTATATTTTCTAAATTATTACATTAAATTAACCCCCTTCACACTCATTTTTAATAACGATTTCTAACAATTGCGCTTACTCACCGCCTTATAAACAAAGTTTTTGAATCGCAACCAAACAATCGGCCGGCTAATGACTAGTCAACTACCGACACAAACACGTTTTTGGCGCCGTAATACTGAGTAGCTGAAAAATGTAGACTCCCTTAGCCACCATGATAATATAATACAAGCACAATAAGCATGACTCGGCACTTTTAGTTCGCACACGAGAGACTTCCTTATCGGAATCTAAGTCAACTAACCAGACGATATAGTTTAATTCTAAACGCATCTTTATGCATGGAATCATTTTCTGCTGATCCCAAAGTTAATGTACGTAGAAATATATAATTTAAAATACCCAGACAATATAAAACCTTTAATTGCCCATTTGCTGTTTTATCTAAAAATCTGGAGAGGCCTAATGAGTTTGTTGAATCAAGGGATCCAAAAAAACACTCAGTGACACCTGACCTAATTGTGCATGCTGATAAAAGAGGGTCAAGTCTTTATATTACCTTAATTTGAATTCAAATTATATTATTTTTCATTAATAAAATTTTATATGTACATTTAAAAAGTAAAGTGTATCCACGAATGAGATAATGTTTTAGATTATATAACATTGAATATGTAGACTTTCGTAATCAGCATCAGTTGCCCGATTCATATTATTATTTAATTGTGTAAAAAAATAAGTAAATTGTATTATTGGGGTCTTCGGCACACAATCATAATCAGTGACTTCAATCAAATATGTTTATTTATTATTTAAATAGTTATTTACATTCTAACAACATTAAAAGAATTAATTATTAAACAAAATACGGTCAGCGTGCCTTAATTCTATGCTATCAATTCATTCACAACGTTGCTAAGAGACTATTCTCTGATCTATGAAATTAAACCGCGTGAAAGTCAGCGTCGACCCGCTAAATCTAATCAATTTAAACACCACGTTTATTATAAGTCAGACTGCTATAATCTTCAGACAGTAAGTAAATAAAAAATGCACCTTATGTCGTTTAAGAGACCAAAGAGGAATAAGTAAAGTAGTAAATTTGTGGAATCTTCACCAGGTTAGATGTACAGAAATTTTTTTTACAGGGCAATCTATGAGCTATTATCATTGACCAAAACCAAAAATCGAAATAAAATATTTTAAAAATACAAATGTTATGTTTAATTTCGATTGTCGTGGTCATCGATCCGTGAAACTTTACAAAAACAATGCCACAAAAATTTGTAGTCATTGAAGCGTCAAAAATGAACTGCCGCTCTCTAGTAGAATCTATAAACAAAATGTTTGAAAGCACAGACCACTTAAATACACTCACAAAAATTAAATGCATAAAAGCGAGGCTGACGACGACTTTTATACTGAGTAGGATTGATAATTTAAAGCACCCAAAACATCGAGTTTAAGTTTTAAAAATTTTTATTCAGTCGTCAGTCAGACATAAAATGAATTCTAACTTTTTTCAAGAGGTATTCACTTTGCCCGCTCATTTCGTACGACATTTTTGGCACTTTTCTTAAGGGGCTACGTCACCCTAGAGACCTAAAAACATTACATAAAAACAAAATGATTTTTGAAGAACCTGTAGGTCAAATTGAAAAAGTTTTAAATTTGTTCATACATATATGTACGTATATAACTTCCGTTAATATAAAAAAAAAGATATTGAACAAACATTAAAACATTTATACGTTTAGAAATACACTTACTATGGTGAACCAAACGATTTTTATTTTTTGTTTTAAAATGGCCGCTGTTCGACAATAAAAAAAAAAACGAATTAAAAAAATAAATTAAATTACTTTAAAAATCAAAAACTAGGTCATTAAGCAAAATTATGACCCTTAGCGAGTATATACGAGAATGTGTGGTAGAAATTTAGAAACCGATTCAGTCTATCTTCAAACATCGTATTAAAACATAAACTCTTATTCGAAATATCTCCAAAACGTAGTAAATTTCAACAAGTCTTTTGAGGGTTAATGCCACGATTTTGCCCACTGTGCGATATGTAAAAGTGGGTAGAGGGAGACGAGCTCAGCAGCAACAGGTAAAACTTCAGCTTGAAATCCGACCGCACACATGGGCGAGTGCGAGCGAGAGGGAGCTATGTCTGTGATCTTTCCATCTGCTTTTTTCGTTGTAACCTTGACCGTCAGTGCACAAAATATCAATTAATTTATGTATTTCGACTGCGCGTGGCCTTTGGACTTAGCAGATACAAAAAACATAACACATGTTTAGTAAAACTCACCGATCTGAGTAGGTCGTTTCCGCTGCGTTCTTCCAGATCGTCGTCCAGTTCTTTTTACACGTTTAATGGTCGACGAATCACTTAATTAGCTTTATTTAATACACGACGAACGGGGCGAGGTGCAGTTAGTGTTGCCAACGCTTCGGGTGCAAAAAAAGCTTAAAAATCTTTTGCAAAATTATATATATAAAGCCAGAAAACTGTTCTGGCAGCTAAAAAATCCAGAGTAGACAATAACTTGGGATTTCGGATGCGCACAACGAACTATTTTCCTTGGAAATTCACGAACCACAACCGCCTTTTTAAACTGGCCAGATACAATTTGGTTTTCCCATGACAAAATCTCGAAGAGTCCAAATTTCCTCCTAAAAAATCAGGCGAAAACGCCTGAACTGGGCACACTGTTTTGAAAATGCGCGCGAGTTTCAATTTGGTGCAGACAAAGTCCAATCAACAATTGACATCCTCAAAATGGAAAGATTAAGTCCATATTCTCTCTAAGTGTACGTTAGTTGACGCTAGACTTAGGTGGAAAATAACTAACTTGTCAATACTGGATGTAGCAATACAGTGAGAATTACGGGCTGCAGTGTGCTCGCCGTATATGATGCTAGATATCATGAGAAAAATACCGGATTTTTATCTGAACAGTGGCAGGTCACATTGCTGAGCGCGAGAATCAGTATGAAATAATGAAACACGTTAAGAAACATTGAAGTGTTTCTTTCACTTTACTAAAGTAAACAAGTCCCTCAGATGTTTAGCTATCTGAATAAAACTTAGCAGGTATTCGTGTATTTATTAGCATTATTATGAACCTTTTATGAACCTCTAGAAAACAAACACAAACCCAAGAATATGCTTAAATCAAAGGAATGTAAACTATATTCAAATACACGTCACCTGGATATTATTTCTTAATTATTATTTATTAAGCGGAATAAATTCAACCATGACTAGTTCTGCTCATTGCCTATGGAACTATTGAATCATGCTAATGCAGCTCCTCGGTAATCTCCTCGTCATCGGCCTCGTCGTCATCATAGCTCGCCCTCGTCGTCGTCAAGGCAGACGTTCTGCTGCTGCTACTCATTCCACTGCTCATTGTGGAAGCGGTTACCTGGCGACCTGAGTTCCATATGAGATCAAAGTCCAAGTCGCATTCCTTGGCTATTTTCTGGACTATGCCGCGATCCAACAGTCCCGAGGCACTCCACGAATTGTCCTTGACGGCCAGTTCCTTGAGAGCTCGGCCCGCCTCAGGATATTGCTTGGCATAGACCAGGGATCGCACTAGCATGGCCAGGATGTGGGCATGGCGAATGGGCGGTAGCTCTGGTTTAACTATAGATATAGAAGAAATCACCCATTAATCTCATTAAAGCTCCTAAAAAACCCGCACTTACTCAACATGCTGCGACAGGATCCTATAACCAATTGATTGTCGCCATCCCTCATCGCCTGCTGAATCTCCAGAATGGCCTTGACATCCGCCACCGTGCGCTGCAAATTGTTGTAGGCATGCTGGGCATGGGTAAGCTTCTCCAGGCACTTCGAGGCCTCCTGCATGGCAGTCAATGCCTTGCCGTAGTCCTGAAACTCCTCTATCTCGATCTGTGCGCATATCGCATAGAAGTTGGCCAACGAATCAAACGCCTGACCCTTCGTGTAGAAGCTGACAATGTGCTTGAGGATCTGCGGATCCGATTGCCAGTCCAAGGCCTGAAGGTAGTTGGCTGCCATGATGTATACCTCTCGTTGCCGGGACATGTTGGCAAAGAAGATGATTTTGTCCGTATTCCCTGACTTCAGCAGGCTCTTCATTGCCCGCATTTTGTCGCCTGCTTGAGTGAACTTCTTGGTGGCACTGTGGTAATCTCCCTGCTGCTGGAGGAGCTCGCCCAACTGCACCAGGATGTTCACACGCGTGGCCTCCTCGAACTCCCCCTTCTCCGGCGTCAGCATTTCCGATAGCTCTTCGGTGACGGGCACTCCTTTCTCCAGGCAGATACTCACGGCTCTCTCCAGGTGTCTGGTCTTGGCCAGCAGCTGGACAGCCTTCTGGAACTGCTCAATGCTGCTGAAGAAGTCAGCACAGCGATTAATCAGCTCGGCATCCGACTCGGGAACGAGGTCGGAAGCTATTATCTCCAGAATCTCTGGCTGCTGGCTCTCGAAGGCCATTTCCAGGGCCTTGTGCAGCATGCCAGCTCGATGGTAGAGCTCCACGGCGTGCTTGAAGTTCCCGCATTCCTCGAAATAGGCCGCTGCAATGGCCTTGTCCCTCTGTCTCGAGGAACTGGCCACAGTCCAGAGCTCCTCCTGGAAATCGTTCTCCTTGCAGATGCGTATGGCGTTGCTGAAGGTCTGGGCGCGAGTGAAAAACATGATGGCCTCCTGGAACTTACCCACGTTCTCATAGTGCCTGGCCAAGTGGTAGCATGCAGCCCGATCTCCCGACTGTCTGGCTATGGCATCCGCCTTGGAGATCTTCCCCAGGTAACAAAGGATCTTCACCTGGAAGGGTTAAGGGAGTTAAAAAGATACAAGGGCGTCCCTAGAGATGTTACCTTACCTGCGAGAACCAATCCTCCGCCTTGTGGTAAACACTCAGGGCAGCATCCATGTCGCCCGAGCTCTCGATGTACTGGCCCCACCACTTGAGCAGCTTGGGATCCGAGGTGGTCTGGATGTAGCGCTTCATGGCCGCTGGATTCTCCAGCAGCAACTGGGTAATATTCTGAGCCGGGTTCTGTGTCTTCTCAAAGTACTCAAGTGCCCCCTTGATGTCTCCCCTTTCGCGCAACTCATGTGCCTTCTGGTAGTAGGTGTGCTTCAAATGAATCCTGTCCTCGGTCTCGGCCACCTGCACCGCTTCGTCCAGGTGCCCCGTGGCCTGAAAAAGCTTGTTCAGCAAATCGTACCGCTTACAGCGACGATAAAGGTCCTTGGCCTCCTCAATCATGCCCAATTCAATGGCCAGAACAGCCACCTTGGCCTCCGTTTCCAAATCATCATCCTCTATGGCCTGCCGCAGCGCACGAACGGAACGGGCTTGCTCGAGGTGCCCCATGCACACCTTGGCCACATCCAGGCGGTTAGTGTGGACACACATCTTGGCCAGATTCGTCCAGATAACTTTAGACTGAATGGAGCGAATGCTGCGATAGGCCAGATCCATGTTTCCCTCGGCCACGTATAGACTAAAGTTGAGGACTTGTTTCCGGGTTGCAGCATCGCACTGCTGCAGGTCAACGAAGTCCTGGAGAGGCTGCTCCTCCACCGCATTGATCTTCAGGCGGAGCACATTGGGCACGCATAGATTGAGCAGCTGGGAGCCCGGACTGAGGGGCTGAGCCTCCAGGACATTGAGGCAACCCTTGTCCGAGTAAAACAAGAGCAGGATCTGGGAATGTACAAAGTGGCTGGGCTGATGGGAGCGAGGGTTCCTTTGGGGCACACTCTTCTGCATCATGGACTTGACCTCCATGGCGAGGAGTCGCGGTTCGTCGGCGTCCCAAAAAATGCGAACAGGCAGGCTAGACGTCTCTTTCTTGGAACTACTAGACTCTCCTCCCTCCCCCAAAGTATATTCAAAGAGATTAGTCCTCTCAAAGTCCCAGCAGTATAGCTTGGATATGGGCGTAAAACTGCTGCTGGCTATCACCATGGCCAGGTGGTTGCCCTGACTGTTGCACTTTACCAGGATGAACTCGCCAAAGTCGTCGAAGATGTCGTGACCCGACTTGCTGGGAAAAAGCAGCTTGGGATCATGTCTTGAGACATCGTAGGCCTTCACATAGCCATTCATGGTGAAAACCGAGAGGTGGCAGCCACTAAGGTCCATGCCAATGATCTTTCCCTCAATGTCGCTGGCCTGCAGGCGATGAAGCACCACTCCGCCCACCGAATAGATCATGATGTCGCTGCTGGCCAAGCAGAAAATGTTCTGGTTGTACAAGCTCAGCGACAGGCACTCTGCGGGAAAGGTCTGCAGGAGCTTTACACTCAACGAGGCCGAGGCTCCGGTAGAAGGCGGAGCGGCGGCACCCTCCACTGCCTCCAGGATCTCATCGAACTCATCTAGGCTCTTCTTCTCCACCCTCTGCAGGCTGTACGACGAGATGCTCCTGCCATTGCTCAGCACCAAGCTCAGTTCGTTCAAGGCCATTGCCGTGACTGGGAATTCGGTTTGGACAACGGTCTCCCGGCCGCTACAGTGCGTCAATTGCACTGCCTTCGCCGAGCGCTGAACGGCCCAAAGTTCGCGGATATGAAAAGCCAACAGAGGCTGCTCTTTGAGCATAAATACGTTTGAAAGGCAGTTGACCAGCATGCAGGGCTTCCCCAGCTCATTAAATCCCCACTCGCAGCTTCGGATGGCGCCTCCCCTCACCGATGATATATTCGTCAGCTGCCAGGCTTCTTCTGGTGCACTGACCAGCCTGCTTCCTGCTTCCAGCCTGCTAGAGTTTGATTTGTAGAGCTGTAGGCCAGGCATGTAAAGATCTCTCCGCCGAACTTGGGAGTCTTGCGAGGAACACTGCTGCTCTCCGAGCTGTCCTGGCTAAAGAACTGATTGGACGAAGACAGAGTGCCATTGCTTAGGCTGGTCTGGGAGGATCCTATCTGGTTGCCACTGGGCAGATCCATTTTGAGCAGGTAGTTGTCACTCCTCTCGATGTCCCAAATGCGCACAAAGAGATCGCCTGAGATTGAAATTAGGGCGGGTTGAGATTAAGGAGAATTGAGATTATTAATCAATATATATCGATAAGTAATGGTCACTTTGCTGCTCACCTGTGATGATGGCCAACGAGTTACCCGACCAGGCAACTCCTCCCTGCCTGCCTCCGCCACGACCGCTCATCTTGACGCGATCTAGCTCGGTAAGTATGCCTGTGGATTCCACCAGGAACAGAGTCACAGTCAGGTCCTCCATTAGGCAGATGACAGCGTCCCTAAAAGCAGATTTAACAGTTTAAATTAAAGGATAAGGATATGGATCAGCAGAAGATAGGGTTTCTTACTTCTTGGGATGCCACAGCATCTGGACAATGGGCGGTAGAGAACCGCATTTCATCACCTCCAGACAGGCGCCGCCCTGGTTGATGTAGTACACCACTCCGCCCTGCGTACAAGCATAAAAACAATGGTTATCCCTCACCCCAGAGTGCGTCATGCTCCGCGCCGCAGTTCTTGGCCTCCAATTGGTCAGAGTGTCCAGAGCATTCTCATCGCCGGCCACCGCTGCTTTGGCTAAATTGGCCATCTCCTCGCGCACCTCGCTCTCCACCGTCCGGCGGAAGCAAATCAGCAGCAGCACCTCGCGCAGGTCATGGGAGAACATGGTGAGAAACTGGTACTGACCATCGCAGCGCCATCCGGTGACTAAGCCCATGGCATCTGCCGTTACCATGCGACCGCCCTGCTCGCTAAACTGCAGTAGGACAATGGCCGCCTTGTGAGGCGCATTAACGCTGGCGAACTCGCGGTGTCCCGCGAACCACACATGGATATCGCCGTGCTCCCAGCCGCTGGCCAGCAGAGCCTTCTCCGGATGC
>VNJM01000227.1:0-80061 GCA_008042475.1 Drosophila kanapiae
CTCAAACCACGGTTTGAGACACGACTATCCATGCAAGGCGAAAATTTGTGAGAATCTACTTTCTGCTGCCTTCTGGTCGCCTGGTGCATCAAACCTTGTATTTCATGAGTTTGTACTGCGAAAATTGCTCGAACTTGCGATCTTGTTGTTTCCTACAACAACAACCATACTATTGAACAACAATTTCACGAAATTACTAAGCAAATTACTAACCGGCGAACAGCAAGTGGTAGAACGACGATGCGGTAATAAAAAATCATGGAGAGAGAGATCAGTTCTCGCGAGAGCGAGAACTAAAAAGTGCGGGAATATAAAAAAACCTTGGCAATCACCCTCCTGCTGCATTCTGAGCGCCTAGTACTTGGAACCACGCATTTAATAAATTTGTACAGGGAAAACTCGTGTTAGGGAACTTGTGTTGCCGAAAAAAAGAACAATTGCCCGCTTCTTACATTTCGTAAAACAGGCGAACGAGATCAGTAGAGCAGCGATGCACGTATTTATTATTATTAATAAATAATCTTTATAGGTTTGAAACTATATTTTCCTAATGAAACCCAAAATCTTCAACCTTTTCCGTTCCTTACTTTCCCAGACAAAGACACTTCTCTTAGCCTTTTTATTTATTTTTTTTTTTATTATTTTTTAATAATTTTAATTCTTTTATAAACTTAAGACTTAAAATAAAAGTATTTAAAGTTTCTTTTTTTGTTTTTGCTTGACACAGATGTCAAAATGTTTTACATTGTTTGGTTGTTGTAATTAAGCAAATGTTTTTTTCTTGTCCAATAGTTATCCATTGTTGCTGCTGCTGCTGTTGCGGGTGTTGGTGGTGGTGTTGTTGTTGTTGTTCTTGTTGTTGTTGGTGTTGCAAGTTGGGATCGCTGCCCGCCCGTCCGCAACCCTCAAAGTATATGAAAATGCCGAAGGTCGCCGGGCTGGGACAGAGCAGCTACTCCACACCTACTACATCATCGCTACAAAGACTTTTGCAGCCCGAACCGCCCAAAAGCGAGTAGACGGACGAGCCGAAGATTTCTAAGTGTTGCTGCAGCTGCTGCTGTTGTTGTTGTTGTTGTTTATTTGTTGTTGATTGTTGCGTGATGCCCCAACCGGCGGCTGCGGCTATAGGACAGTTGTTGGCGCCCCGAAAACCTCACCACCAGCTGGGGGGACGATGCTCGGCGGTGTGCGGGCAATTTACAGGCTCTTCTCGAGCTTGATCAGCTCGGTGATGCCATCGTACATCTCCTTGACGGCATCGTATTCGGTGAGACCCATGCGACGCTTGTTGGAGATGTCATAGACACCGCCCTCGGCCTCGGTGTGCTCACCACGGGTGCCGCGCACCTGCAGGTTGTACTTGGCGGCAACCTCCTCCAGCTTGGCCTTGTTGGAGGCCAGCTTGGGCACCTTGATGTGCACAGAGGCACGGATGGTGGTTCCCAGGTTGGTGGGGCAGAAGGTCAGGAAGCCGAGACGATCGTCGTGGCTGAAGGGCACACGCTTCTCAATCTCGTTGACGGCGGTCACCAGACGCTTGTAGATCTGGCCCAGATCACCGCCCTGCTGCATGGAGATGATGCGGAGATGATCCTCCTCATTGCACCAGACCAGGAAGGTCTTGGCATCGTTGTGGTAGATGCCACGGCCGCTGGGCCAGAAACGGCAAGCGTTGGCGGCCTGCAGGAAGCGATCGCCCTCCTTGAACAGGAAATGATCGTCGATCAGCTGCTGCTGAACGGCCTTCTCCATGCCGGTCAGAGGGTAGAACTTGCCCTTCAGCTCGCCATCGAGGCCGGACAGGGTGCTGCTAACCTTGCCCTCCATCTCCTTGTACTGGGCCTCGGTCAAGCAGGGGTTGAAGGGGTAGCCCTGCATGGAGCGACCGCAACGCACGCGAGTAGAGATCACGTACTCATTGGTGGGATCAACGTTGCCGAAGCTGGCCACATCGCCGAAGGTGGAGGCCGGGTGCTTGTCGGTCTTCTTGAAGCCACCATGGTAGTCCTCGATGATGGGATCGAACAGGTCAGCGAACACTGTGTAGGACTCAGCATCGGGGGCATAGATGCCAACGCCGGAGTCGTGGTTCTCCAAACCGGACTGGATCACATCCAGCAGGGTCGACTTGAAGGTGGGCGTAACCTTGTTCTTCAGGTTGTCGAAGACCTCCTTGGTCAGGTACTTCTTCAACAGCGACTTGGAGTCGGAGGCAGCCAGCTTGGCAAAGCCCTCCTCCAGTTTAGCGAGAACAGCGGCATCAACCATGGTGTCTTGTTTGCTAAAAATAATAACACAAAAAAAAGGGGGTTGACCATTAGTAAAAAGGGCGTGGCATTTGGCATTCTGGGGTTGGGGGTATGGAGGGAAGACAGTTTAAGCTTTTTTTTATTATTGCTATCCGTTTGTTCTCTGTTTTGTGGCGCCTAAAAGTCGACTTCCATTTCTGCTGCCTGTTTCCTCGGTTCCCTGACTGTTGTTTGGCCCGCAATTAGTTTCGGGTTATGGCCATGTGGCTCATATATAGCCGACTTGGCCCCGGCACGCGACATACAGCTTTAGTTTGAACTCTCAACTCCCATCATACACACAGACACACATACAGCACGCCCCTTGCCATGGTGGTGGCTTGCTCTGACTCCGACTCCGACTTCGACTTCGGTGGTGGCTCTGACTGACTATAAAATTTCGCCGGCTGCCGCTGAATACGCAAATCGACGGCTACACTATACACACGCCCGCCTCGCTCCCCTCCGCCCGCTTAAAGGACTCTTTACTCCGGCACTCAGGACTCTCAACTCTCTCCCCCTCGCACATGCGCAACACAACAACATGGCGGCGACCCGGCCCAGCCAACAGAATCCTGGACAAAACCAAGGGACCAGGGCAATAATAATTTTTTTATGGCACTTTATTTTTGGGTGCTCTAACACACACAAGCACACACACACCACATGTACACACATGACGTCAGCTCCCCTCTTTTCCCCCTATAGACACAGAGAGACACAACCGCCGTCTAGGAGACCTAGGCCCAAAAAAAAGAAAAGAAAAGCGAAACCCAGGATACACACCCATCTCCTGCTCCGCCGGCGGCGGCTGGCGTGGCGCTGCCATTTGGCTCCCCGCCGTTGGCCACCTCGCCCTCGATCACCTTCTCCTTCTTGTCCTTGGAGGCGCAGAGACCCATTTTTAGTGAGTTTTTTTATTTAGTTTGTGTTTGGAGTTAGTAGAGTTGTTTTAAGTTTGTAAAGTTTTTGGTCAAATATCGTTTTTAAAAAATTTGGCGTTGGCTTGGTCACAAAGTTTCCCGGTCGGTCGGTCCGCAATATAAAAAAAAGGAGACCAATCCTTGTTTGATTTGGTTTCTTGCGCGTTTTGCAGGTAAAATGAAATCACAATGCAGCTATAGCTCTTCCAAAGGATCTATCTCTCCTTCGTTTGGATCCACACAAAAAAACACAGACACGCTTAACGCCTTAACGCTTATTGCTTTTGATTTTCTCGGTGATTGAGTTGGGTTTTGGTTCTCCTTTTTGTTTGGTGGTCTCTTGTTTATTCGTTGGTATCAAAATAGCGGACGCAACAATGTTGTATACATTTATATATGGAATGATCTCGTCGATATATCTCTTGTAGGGATTTTTCTTTTTTTTTTCACAACTTTGCTTCGCTTTTCTGGTGCTGCTGCCGCGCCCAAAATGTATACTACACTAAAACAAACACTACGCGATGCTATTTTTGGGGGAGAGCAAAGGACTTGCTGACTGCTGCTCGGCTGGCTGACTACTGGAGCTGCTCTGCTGTGCTCTGCTGCTCTGCAGGATAATATTTTAGCGCGCGAAGGACGAACAAACCGAATCGGCAAATCGAAAGGAACTGGAGAGCACAAAACATATCGTTGTCGTCGCACCCAAAAGGGCCACGCCGGCAAGCACACAATTCAGCGCTCAGCTGGGAGAGTTTTTAGCCGGAGTTTCCCCCAGTTCCCAACGAAGACCCGGAGAGCGAACCCGGGGAGGGTTTCGCATTCGCGGAGGGTTGAAGCCACTGCCGCTGCCTCCGCCGCCGCATTGCCTACCCGCAGGCGCCGGCCCAAACTGTTGCCGGATGAGCAGCAGCAGCAACATAATGCGGAAGGATATATTTACACGATGCGCTGCTGGACCCACCACCACCCAGTAGCCCGAACCCTGCTACGCTTCACTATCCTCCCCCTTTGTAATCAATAAAATTTATAGCACGCGACACGGGCAGCTGGGAATTGTTGAGCCTCCAGCGCGGTCAAGTTGGCTTCAAGTGTGAACTCCTGGTAATGACATCGGGTGCGGGTTGCTGCCTCAAGTGTGTGTGTAAAAAAAAAAAATCAATTACAACGGCAAATCAGTGGCAGCTTGCAGGATTCCCAGGACAAGGACACGGGCACTTGAGGTCCGGGTATTAACCCATTGTAAGCGCTGAAGTGAACTCGAAATGAGGGAACTGCTTGCCAGACATGCCGGCATTGCATGTCTAATGCACATTAAGTCACTTTATGTACCAATTTTCATTTGCTATCTCGCCCCCACCCTTTGTTTTTTTCCCTAATTTCATTTACAGCTTCAATTACTCAACCTCGTCTGAGTTGGATGAGTAATCCCAATAGCAGACTGCCAACGTTTGTATATTTATATATTGATTGCAATTCGAATAACGAGTTTGCCATTTTTAATTGCCACCTGACCGGCGGCACGGCCCAAGTGTTTATTGATTTGCGGAAAATTCTACACCATTTCGGTGGGTTGAGAAGTCGTCATATGAGCACCGTTCCGGCTTGCCACTCCAAATGAGTAATCTTCGGGTAATCTGGACGAGGCTTGTTTATGCCCCGTTAAGATAGGCGGCGCGGCCTTTTTGCCAACTGCAATTTGTACCGAACTCGGGGGGTTTTAAGTGGCTATGAAGCTTGGTAAGATAATGGTAACAGAACTGCCTGCCTGGTTTGACTTATTGGCCTGTCTAGAAGGCGTTCAAACTAATCAATTAACTCAAGTGCCGCCCCGATAGGCAAACTGGAGCAGCAGGCAAACACACACACACAGATCTGCGGGAGAAACCCTCCAGGAAGAGGCAGTCATCAGGCTTTTAAGTGCCTTCAAAGTAAATCAAATTACACTCTGACGCATAATTGAAGCAACTGATTTCGTTATGCAACCCTTGATGAGATGCGGACAGACGGATCTGAGGCAGGGTGAATGAATCTCTCCCCCCTTATAGGCAGGATCATCAGCAGAGCAGCTCTACACGCGTCACCAAGTCGGCTTAATTCGATTTGGGCCACTTAGAGCCTTCGCTTTATAACGATATCACACGCACGCACGACTTTGCTTTTGCTATTGCTTCTTTCTTTCTTTATATATTTTTTTTGCAACCGTCAAGGCTTAGCAACAATTCGCGAATGGCTGGGACCACGTATCCACGCCACCTGCTGGAGCATGGAGATGGAGCCCCAACTGCAGCCGAAGCCAGCTGTGTAGAGAGAGCAGGTGAGAACAGGTGAGAGAGCGCCCGGTGAGAGCCAGCTAGCTAGCTGCTTAGATAAGCCGTAGGAACGCCGGCTGATAAGCTCTAAACCTCAACTCGTAAACTGTCGTGTCTGGAGATGATCGGTCCCAAAGGAAGCAGAGGTGATAAGATAGCCTGGGATGTGAGCAAACAGTTCTTGTGGCTCACAGCAAGCAGTTGCTATTTGGCCATCATAAAACCCGCTTTAAGGCGCAATCAAATGGCCATCGAAAACGAGGGAAATTGTAAATTGGCAGCCAGTGCAAGGCAGCCTAAGTTTATGGCCAACAACATGGCCTGGTCGTTCACCCGAGAAATCGCTGCAATAGTTGCCTTCGTTAATTGCACTTTTGGCCAGTCGATTGCACAAAGAAATTGGCAAAGTGTACGAAAATAATTCGAAATGTATTTCGGGAAATTGGACGACGTGAGCTGTGAGTGCAGGCGGGGAAATTGGGAACAACGGACAGTTACAGTCACTCCAAAACTGGTCAACCATTCGACGCCTTTGATAAGGGAATGGAATGGAAAGTTTGCTGGTCTGATAACCCGAAATGAGTGTGTGCTTCCCATCCCACACCCTTTGGCGGTTCGACACTAATTGAATCTGGTCATGGACATACACGCCGCCGCCACTCCCTGGATAATAATTCCCAGCCAGCTAGCAGCAGCGTTCTGCCAATAATAATTCTGGCTGTGACATGAATTCGACATAAAGCTCTTATTAATATATTATATCGAGCTTCATAGGGGTCCTGGCAGCCAGCAGGAAGGGATAGTTGCTACACAGCTGCTGGTCACCCGCATTTATTGTGAGATTCTCGCTTCTCTAGGGGCTACAGATATATGTACACTCTCTGGCGGTCCTAATTTAATTAAAATTCTTTTGGCAAAACGTCAAAGCAGCTCACACTCAATTAGATGAGGCAGGGCAGAGTTATATGGGCAGATATATACGAGACAGCGAGAGAGATATGAGATATTTCATCTTTGCTTAATATGTGTGGAAAATACTGTGTATTGCTACGCCCGGATGTCGTTGATTTAAATTTGCGCTGTCTGCGAAGACAATCAGCGAAAATCAGACGGGGCCTTCATTAAGCTGCAACTCTATAGATATATAGCCTGCGGCAAAGGGTTATAAGTAGGATGCATATATATATAGCGGGGAATCGGAAAGATCTGGTCAGAGAGAGAGAGAGAGAGAGAGAAGGAGGAGAATAAGCGAGACAGCCGGCATTCTTAATCAACGTGGGCACCAAGAATTTCGAGTATTCACAGTTGCCATTAAACGCTTGCAGTTTGTGGGTTTAATCAAGAAATTGTGGATGGAATTTTAGCTCAAAAATTGATTTAAAAGTAAATTTGAACGTTTAGATTTTAATTTAAATACAAAAAATAATTAACTTTTATATATTTAAAAAAATATTTAACAAAATTATGTATTTTCTTGGTAAAACTTTCTTTTAAACTTACACTAAAATTTCTTTTAAAATCAAACATTATTTTCTACAATACATAGAGTCTACATATCTCTACTTCTCGACTTTGTCGCCCTCTGGCTTGTAACCGGTGAACTTCTATACAATTTACATTACATTCTACATGTGTAGCTTGTAGATTTGTGTGTAAATGGAAAACAGAAACTAATTTTTAAATTAAAATTTAATGAACTTCCCTAAAAATTAGGAAATTAATAAAAAGGCTAAAAATTTAATGAAATTCGAAGGTAAAAAATTAAAATATTCTTTAAACAATTTCCTAACAAACTGGCATTCAATTTTGTAATGATTTAAGAGGAAACTTTTCAAAGCTGCGAGTCCTTTTTGGGTTATATTGTCCAAATTACAAGGAATCTATTTAAATGAGATCTAAAAATTAGTTGTTGTCCTTTATAAATACCAAAACTAAACACTTAAAACACTTTTTTTGTTTATTATCAAATTTATACTCAATAGCTGTAAAAAATCTCCTTTCAAAAAGGAACTAAGTAGTTTCAAGTCCTTAAAGCCCAGTGGCTGTAAAACTGCAAGCTCTCAGTCAGACAGAAAGCTTCCCCATTCATTCAATTACAGTCGCCGCCAGAATATGATGCCCACCCAGCCCTTTTCCACCGCAAGCACTTTGAGTAGCTGCGATTTTCTTTACGTTTTTGCCTGAAATTTCAGCTAATCCAAATATTTGCTTATTTACTGCCTAAATGAATTGCGAGGAAAATACCGATTGGTGTTATTCGAAATTGATTGCCTGCTGCTGCTCACTGTGTGTGATGATGATTTCCATTTCCATTTCCTGTCTAGCCGGCGGAGAACCCAACCCAGCTCGGATTATGCAACCTGTCGGGCTGAAGCTGCCTTTTGTTTGGCCAGGGAAAATAGAAGCGGGCGTTACCTTGTTAACTACATACATATATATGTAGAGCAAAGGGAAATGGATTTTCCATACAGAACATTGTTGTGACAAGTCAATCGGTCGATTTTTCACGACTCTATAGAGCAGTTTCCACGCTTTTATACGGACGAGCGCGAATGCCTAATGGATCTCAATTGAATAATTAACAGCAACGTGCCAGCAGAGCAACGAGTAGGAAAGAAATCATAATAATAGAAAAAAAAGAGACGGCGACGACTAACAATTTGTACAACAAATTTGCGCGATTTGTTTGCTGTGAATATAACGCAAAGCCCAGGGGCCGAAATTCCCTCGTAAATTTATCAGCTGGTGTTGGGAATTTTTGGAACTTTTCCTGCTGGCTATATATATTTTATATAGCTGCCAGGTAGGAATGGTATGGCATGGCATGCCACCCTACCCTATTCATCCTCGCCGCTGCTTTTGTTTTGCTTATTTGCCTTGGCGGGGTTGTATTTTTAGCAGCCGGCATTATATCAACCCGAACTAAATTTGGCCGGGTAAAATTTCGATCGGACGGGCCCTGCTGCTGCCACTGCTGCTGCTGCCAGTGCCTCTCAAACTGGCTTATATAATAATTCTTGAATGGCCCCCTTGGGATAATTTTATTGGCTCTGCCCTGATTTCTGCTTGCCCAGCAGTATTTTCTTAAAATCGTAGATAAAATTGTTATCGCAACGATTATGCAATATATATCGCCCGGCTGCCCTGCCATTGACCGCGAAAATGAGCGCGTTTTCCTTTTATTGCTGACTAAGAACTTTTTCTTATTTATAGCAGCAAGCAAGCAAGTTCAAGTAAAAAAAAAGAATAAAAAAGAACGGCCAAGAGCCAGCACAGAAGCCAGCCAAGTGCCAACTGAAAGTTCGTTTTCGTCGCCTCTTATCTATCGTTCAGTTAGAACGGCATTAACACGCCCCAATATCTAATCGAAATCGATACAGGGAAACACACAACACACACGACACGCTACACACCACACACAGCACACACTCGCACACTTTCCCAGAGCCAACGAACGACCGACCTTAAACTGCACCCCCGCAAAACAGACAGTGCCTCTTTTCCCCCCTCTAAAATGCACTTGGCAAGCGGTACAGTCCGCCGCCGTTCATTGGCATTTGGCCGCAAAAATTGCACAACAAAAACTACAAAACTACTAAAAGAAAAAAGCGTATAAAGCCCGGCAGACACAAACAAGTTTCTGTTGGCGCAAACAATAAAAAAAAATGTATCTCAATCTGAAACTGCATAACTATAAGCTGAGAGCTTTATTGCCTATAGCCGCCGGCCTGTATAAATTTTATTTTTGCCGGTAACCGGTTTTTCATTGCAAAAATGCATCTACCAGTGACTCAGCTTAGTAAGAAGAGATGTGAAAATTGAACACAAACTCAGGCACACTCACAGCTTAAGAGGGGAAATTGTTAAGTAACTGGATATATTTTGTAAAGGAAATAAATATATTTGTAGCTGCCACAAACTAAATATTATTTAAGGACCTAAAGCTGACAATATTTCTTAATATTTTAGTAAAATTTAATGGGTTTTAGCTTGAAAAGCTACTTTCAATTATTGAAAAATGTATAAAACTTTTAAAAATACATAAAATTTCTTCAAAAAGTTAAGGGGGTACGAGGGTCTGGCAACTTGAAAAAATCGTTTTTTTTTTTTTTTTTTTTATTCGATTGTACAACTCATTAGGAATATTCTCTGAAAATTTCAAGTCGATCCGAGCAAAACTGTAGAAATGAGAGAAATTTAAAGCCCAGCGCGTCGAACGTTTTATTCCTGTTTTATTCCGCTTTAAAACTTTAAACGCGTTTTTCTCAAAACCACTTTTTTGAAGTCGGTAGTCAAGATTTCTCAGCGACTATTGCACCGATCAACTTCAAATTTTGCACACTTCTTTTAGACATGTTTTTGTTGTCGTTGAACGAAGGATTTTAATTTTGTTCAATTACAACGCATTTTATAAGCCAAAATGTGGCCAAAATTTATGCCAAAAATAACACTTTTTATAAAAAACGCTATAAAAAATTCAATTTTTAATGAAAAAAAAAATCCTTCGTTCAAAGACAAGCTAGACACATACACTAACAGAAAAACTTTGGTTTTTTGATTTCAGATAAAAATTGACCGAGATTTTCTGCCTACCGTGAGGACACGATTTTTGGTGGGGTGCAATTCAAACCTGCCTTAACAACTCACTTTCAAATATTTTATCTTCAAATTTTGACAAAATGTTGTTCAAGTAATGTTCAATCAAGTACAATAAACAAAATTGGTAAAATTGTTGTGGGCTCTTTTAAAAAAATTCACGAAAATAGGGCTTTTTTTGTGCTTCCAGACCCTCGTACCCCCTTAATAGAATTCAAAATTTAACTTCCTCTAATAAATTATTATTAAATTTAAAGAAACCTTAGCTTGCCACAAGTTATTCAAATATTAAAGATGCAACTTAAAGATCGCATAAAGAACCGTACACTGTGTATTTAAGAACCCATTAAATACTACCTTTAATTGGCCAGAAAAACACACAAAAATGAAAGCCATAAAAAATATCTAAAGATATTTCACTGTATTTTCAGCATCTGGAAAATTGAGTTGCCACAAAACGAATCGAATTTAAAAGGCGATAAAAATCTAGAAGCAGTTAGTTCACACTACTTAATTGAAAGCAATTAAATTGCAGATAAAAATGTGAGAGCAGTTCACTTTGGTTTTGAATTCTTGTTTTGCCATTTTTCAACTCTTTTGGGTGCCACAAAAACTGATTTAAAATCTAGCCACTGTATCTTTGAGATACTTGCAGAAATTATATTATTTTCACTTGCAGGCGCAGACTTGCAATTCTTATCTTTGGAGAACGGCTCACCTTTGCAACCGTAGAATTCAACGTCCAACGTTACAATGATCGGAATATTCTGTTCTTTAACCCAACTGACTGCAGTCGCTGCTGCCGCTGGGGAAGCGCCAACGCCGGCGCCGACGTCGGCAGTTGCCGAAGCCGAGGCATAGCGATTCCCTTCCTTCTTTCACTTTCAAACTACACACGGACACGGACATGGGACACACAGACACGGAATCCGAGCACGAGCGACAGAGAGCCAAAAAAAAAAGCTGCTGCTGCCTTGCCTCCTGGCCTGCTCTGCCGGCGCTGTGGCATGCCCGCTTTCCATGTGTTGGTGAGTGCCGACAATTGACGTAGGACGTGACGTATTTAAAGCTCTCTCGCGGCACGCACACAACGAAAGCTCTCACCCCCTAAAACGCACCAACACATAGGCGAGGCGCGCCAATGCGACGCGACTGAGAAAAGGAAAGTGTTCGTTCGGGGCCCGCAAACAGCTAGAAAACTGCATTGCTCCATGCGGGCGTGGGAGCGAGAAGGCAGGCAGCAGACAGCAGGCAGCAAGACAGCAAGGCAGCGACTTCTTGCAGCCGCAAATCAAAAATATTAAATTGTCCCCCCACGAGGCTGTGTGTGTGTGTGCGAGGGAGAGGCACACACTCACACCCATACTACAAGGAGCGGTTCTATTGCTTAATTATGAGCAGTCAGTGAGTAACGGAAAATGGAATGATATGCGACGATACGGAATACGATGAAAGTAATCAAGGCAAGTGGGCACAATTACACCAGTTACGCCTTCACCCAGCCTTCGCCGGCCATGGGAAGTGCAAATAGTTGGAATTGGCAAATAGTCGCAATTCGCAAAAATATTCAGAGGGGCGCAGCAAGCTCAGCTCATCGCCATTTCCCAAAGATTCGCTTAAAATGCTAAATAAATACATTCGAAACGAGCTCTAGATGATCGAAGAGGGTTTGAGCAAATGCTAAGTACAGTCTGGCTTCTGCAGAATAAATTTCTATAGCTAGAGATATATGTTATAAAAATTTTGTTAAGGGATCAGATTAGAAAACTAATATTAACTTTCATGTTAGTTACTTCTTTTTAGGTAGAAAATATGGTTGCAAGCTCCCTTAATTTTTAAAAAAACTACATTTCAATTTCATTTTGAAGTAACTTTTGTGGGTTATTTTCAAAATTTTCAAAAAGAAAGACATAAAAGTATGGAAAGTATGAAAAAGAGTATGGAAAAACAATGGAAATTTATTAATATTATTCTAATTATTATATTATTTATTAATAACTGCTTTAAAACTTTAAATATTTGTATTTTCTGTTCAAAACTTATCAGCAATGCTACCGAAATCCCAGGTGTTTTGAAATTCCCTATAAAAGGGGTCTAAAAGTATACAATACCATGTTGTAGGTGCCGAATTCAGTGTAAATTGCCTTTTAAAAGATCCCTACTCTGAAGAAGACTTAAATAAAGTACAAATAGCTTTTAATTGAGATCAAAGATTGTAAGAGCCATTTCTTCTTATAAATAATCATAATATATAGAGTTAATCAAGATATCACAACAGAAATCGAAGAAATATAAAGCCAGCATTCACTTCTACTTTCCCTTTAAAGAAATTCAATGAAGATAAGTTCAATTTGCAGAATTTCGACTGTAGGTAAATATAACTCATCACCTACTATATAATATATGCAACACCTTCTATAAGAAAAGTTCTGTTGTTTTTGGCCTGGTATAAAGCAAACAAAACGTCGCCGTCATAAATTTTGGCACTAATACTCGAAACGCTATACTCGTATATGAAATGAAAAATGTTGTGTTAAAATGTAAAAGATTTAGGGAAAATTGGGGGAGCTACGATAAATAAACGAGATGTGCCAACTAAAACCTATTTACATAGTTTTGTTTTGAAACCAGCAACTAGTTTTCACCCAACCCCCGCATGTTTAATCAAATAAACACATTAAATATAATCGTTTTACACGATTCTCTAACAAAAAGTCTTGAACTTGATATTGAATTTGCTCGGCCCATATGTTGTATCATCGAAGCGAACATATTCATTTGTTACTTACTACTAGATGAGAACCGAGGGGAAAATATTTGAATGGTTGCCAACGAAATTTATGCAACGCACAGCCCAAACATCGGAAGATATATACGATATCCCTATATATCTGTCCATCTATCTACGTGTGTTGTTTTCGAAAAAGACAGCACAACTTTTGCTTTTCAACGGCACACGGCATTTTCCACGGGCCGGCCATTAAAAGAATACATATCAAACCGCCATTTCAACAATCAAATTAGATACGTTTTGCGAAAGATTCATTTTTGATATATATTAAACGAATGCCAGGCGACAGTAGCAGCAGGACGCTTATATAATCCAGGGAAATGTCGTCGCACAATAATCCCTTTCCCTTGCCAGAAACTTTCTTCGCATTTTCAATTTACTTTTACTGGCTGTCACTTCAGCCCCGCCTGTTTTCGTTTTCATTTTCATTTGCAATTGCTGCCGACGTCGAGTGGCGCTGAGATTACGTAAATGCGCCCAGCAGCTCTGCCAGCCATCCATCCATCCAACCTATGGCGACTTCTAACCACTAACCCAACCAGCTGGCAGCCTTTGGGGGCTGGTTCGGCCCGTGTAGGATTTCGCATAGAACAATAGAGCCACGGACCCAACTAACAAGTCAGGGGGTTGAGGGAAAAAAGCGAAATATAAAGCATATACTATGGCGGGTTGACCTTGAAAAGCTTGCGAAACAAGCGCACGGATATGTAGATACTCGTACAATAGCAGCCACTGGCGATTTCGTTACTGTTGACACACAGTTGAGAAGGCACTTAGCATCTAGGGGGTATAGAACGCACAGCAGCGGTCAAAATAGTAGAGCCATTATAATGATGTCGAAATTACCAAGTTAAAGGGGGGTTTCAGGAATATTAGAGTGAATATTATGAATATTATGATGAGAATAATGAGGGGATACTTAATATGCTTATAGTTCGTGTCTCATCTTTATATTTATAGGAAAGGAGCCTAAAATACTGAGCCTTTTCATTTAATTGAAGAACTATGAGAAGAACAGATATAATATCTTATTAAATCGGTAATAACTACAGTTTATGATATATACCTGAATATATATAGTTTTTTACGATCAGAAGAGAAATAAAACAAGTTGGCTTCCATAAACCCTTCAAATATTAAATATTTAGCATACTAACTGCTATTATTTCCACCATAACCGTAAGAACATCTCTATAAGAGCTGAGGCCTGTGGTGATGCATGTGACAAGCCTAGAATGAGCTAAGCCCCCGCTTGAGTCCCCAGCTTGTGGTGGCTTACACGCACACTAACTCGCCGCAAACACAATCTTCTATCTTTTCATCTGACGAATCGGAAAAACTTGCATAACATTCCCAAGCATATGCTACATACAAGTATGAATGACTGTGGTGGGCAGAAATGGTGTTTATAAAAGCATTTAGTCATTGACTGATTGCGGGCCCCTGGAGGCCAGCGATCGCTGGCAAAAAAAACGAAAGCCGAAAAATGAGTAAACCATTTGAAATATGTGTTATTAATTAGTTCAATTTGCGGGCAGCGAAGCACGAGCCCAACTTAATGCCCAACAGTGGCCGCTAGCCGGGCAATTAGCTGTGAAATTACTGTCATAATTGGAAGGAGGAGATCTCTCTCTAGCTAGTGGCTAATTATCCGTAGATTGCAACAGATCATGAACGTTAGAACCACATCATATATCGAAATATATATATATGTCTGCTAAAAGCTCTGCTCGTGTTGTCAACTTTGCCTTTTGTTTGCTAAACAATATTTTGGCAGCACATCAAAAGCGACGCTTGCCAAAAGCAATTTTTTGCACAGACGCGAGCCAAGTGCTTAAAATATATATCCGTACATATGTATCTGCTTGGCTATATACTAAAGGGGCATCTGTATGTGCGGATTGGTGGTGGGGTACATCAAACAAGACAACCAAATGAAGACCTCTGTCCATCAGTAGGGATCAGATATGAGGCATGACGCCGCTAGCTAAGCTAAAATGGGATTCATCCTCAGCAGGAGACGGATTTTTCGGTATTGCAACTGCAGAGCTAATTTCCTGCATATGAACAATGAAAAATGTGCACACACAGCCAGCACTGGTTGTGCTGCGTCTCCAAATGTATTAATAAACTTTGCATGGGGGGAGATCATGTGACCTGACAGCTCGCGCTCGCGGAGAGTTGGACAGGTCTCATGATGGCCCCCGCCAAACGCTCATCATCATTTCCATTTCCATTTCACTATGGCAGCCAGCCAAAAAAAAAAAAAAGAACTAACAAACCTGCCCCCAGGCGGAGGCACTATCCTTGAGCACCTGGGCAAGGACAAGTCGTCGCTGGGCTTGGGCTTGCGTGCATCAAGGCTTTTGCCCGATTAATATTAATGGGAAATCAATTGTGCGCAATTATAGGAAGTGGAGAACCTGACACATGGCCGAGAGACGGCTTCATAAATAAACCGTAGACTGCAAGTGCTGCAGCAGATCCATGGCGACGCCATGTGAGCCGAGCCAAGCTGAGCTGTCCGCCCAAGCACAGAACATGAGACAAAAATAACGCCACCAGCATGATCATCATCATCTTCATCGTCGTCATTCAACGAATTCGCTGATGCTGCACCGTTGTCGCCAAGCGGCTGCCTGGCTGTCTTGCTGCCTTTCTGCCTCATGGCAACTATTTTCGCCCGCCCGAACAGAAGTCATCCGAGGGCATTGAACCCGCCGCCGCCGCCGCAGCATGGGAGATGCGGAAATGGTGCACGAAAATATCAAATTTAAAAATTAAGAAAAAAAAAAGAATACTCAAAATGTTACAAAAATAATACGAAGGATTATAAAAGATTATAAAAGGGGGAAAGGAAATCTTACCGCTCGCCCAGCTGCTGGGCTTCCTTGATCGACTGGATGAAGGCGTTGGTCTCGCCCTTGATGAAGTCATTGCTGGCCTCCTTGGCCGCCGGCACCACCTTCTCGGCCTGCTGGCCACCGAACACGCGCTCATCGACATTGTTGTTGCCTGCATTGCCATTGGTGGCCCCGTCCTGGCCATTGGTGTTGGCTTCGGTGAGGGATTTGGGCAGCGGAATTGGCATCTTGTCGGCTGTCTTTGGTGGACTACTGGGTTTGGGCGGTGGAGTTGGTTTAGGCGGGGCAACAACGGGAGCAGGAGCGGGTTCTGGCTTCGGCTGGGGAGCGGGAGCTTCCTGTTTCGGGGGAACGGGAGCAGGTGCGGGAGCGGGTGCAGGAACTGGAGTAACAACTGGCGCTGGCTTTGGAGGTTCTGGCTTAGGAGCAGCAGCTGCCGCCGCGGGTTTCGAAGTGGGTGCTGGCGCGGGATCCTTGGCGGGAGCGGGTGCAGGAGCTGGAACCTTCGCTGGCGGGGGATTCGCTGGCTTGACGTCTAGCGCTGGCGCTGCAGGCTTGTTAGAACTAAATAACCAAGCTAAACGTTTGCTACAAAACAAAAGGGAGGTAACAAGAAGGAAAACAAAAGAATAAATAAAAATCAAATCAAAGATAAGCAAATAAACTAAAGTGCAATACAAATAAAATTAAAAGGTGCGCGTGTGTATGTATGCATGTAAGTAAACAGCATATTGGAATTTTGTACCGTTTTCTTGGAAGGCGATAGTGCACGCCCCACAAAATGAACTTTCTGCTTTAGGAAGTACTAACAGAAAACCGACAAATAAACGGGGTCTCTTATTTAAATTATTAATACGAATATTAATTAAACATCTAGCGAATAAAGCCGCACTGTCTCACTTCTACAATTATTTCTAACTTTTGCATATACGCAACCATCACTGTGGCGTTCTTTCCACCGAAAATTTCCAGAAACTTCCAGAACGAAAGCAACGAAGCGTATCGGAATTGAAATTGCACTTTTAACTATATTTGCAACTATTATTCGACCCACCTTTAAATCTAGGCACAGCCCACAGTTGAAATGCACCAAGTTACAAACTTTTTAAAGCCACCGAGCTGTTTTATTTGAAACAAACAATTTTAATTGCGATCTACGCTTCCTTAACGACCGGATGACAAGATTAAAAGGGACAATGGAAAGTGACAAGCAGTGTGACCACACCTAAATTGGCTAATATGTAAACACAGCTAATTGGTACACTAAACACAGCTACATATTTCCTGGCTTACGTTTATATGCAGCCCTGGTTATAAGTTTAAATATAAATTACTTAATTGCAAATGTTTAAAGATATTTAGCTGACATAACTTTGGTTAATCTTCTCTATGTGTTTACTATGTATATACCCGAAAAATCCCCTTAACTTCTGTCGTAACAAGTAAAACAAAAGTAATTTGCCCATAACAGCCAACGTAATAGCCCAATTATTTATTTCGCTTGCCCCGAAGGCGTTGCTGCTCCCGATAAGGAGGCGTGGCATTGAAATAGGAACATTGTTGTGGGCGTGTAGGGTGCCCCACAATGTGTCGTTATTTAGCACCGCAAGCGTAATCCAACCCTTACGTAACTACTTTCTCCACTCCCCCAAAAACTATCTACTATTCTCGTTTAAGGCGCAGAGCACAGGCATTTCTCTTGTCACGTAGGCCAAAATAGGCAATAGAGCTGGCGAAAAACTCGTGCGGCAAATAGATAAGCAAACAAACGAGCTTCGCTCACCAGAATTACCAACAAAACCCGGCCAAAACGCCGGCTGTTCGGATGAGAACGGCCGAGCGAGCGACCGCACCAAACTTCCAATTATCACTTTCATTATTACGCTAATTGCCGGCAGATAACAACTGGACGCTCTTGTTTCGTTTGCGTTTGTGTAGTGCTTCTATTTTGTTGCCAAAATTGCGAATTTCGCTCGTCTGTGTGTGGTGCTAGCTGATTGCACTTATCACGAATGAGAGTTAGAGCCGCGAAAGCCGGTTGCTGCCGGGAGAATCAATCATGTGACAAAGCTCGCTCGCTGGCTAAAATTGTTGCCAAATGCACGGCCATGGTGATTGTATCATACACAGTGACATTTAGCACCTACCAAACCGTATACGATCGATTGTGTGGGATCGTGTGCGGAGAAAGAGCAAAAGATAGGGCTAATTCCGATTAGATTATGGGTTTCGCAAGCGAAATTGCGACAAAACTAATCTCAAAGATTTATGAATTGCAAGAGTTGTGCAATGGAGAAAGTAATATAATCTTGATGATATAGGAAGCATTATACTTTAATATTAAACAGTGTTCTCCTTAAAGTTTGCATAATAAATTGGAAATAATAAAATTCCATTAAATTCCATCAACTTCTTTCGCTTCCAAAATTCATTTTAAGTCAAATGTATTTCCATTATTTTTTATGCAGTAGGTACAGAAGAATAAGAGAAGATCCTGTAGGTTAATGTAGGATCTTCCAAGAAAAGAAACTAGCTTGAAATTATACGGAATTGAATATAAAATATTCCCGATATAAAGCAAAACAGTAAATCATCTTTAATAATCATATTTAAGAAGTTTTTCCTTTGGGTAATATAATAAATATATGTTCTTTCTTTTACCCTGAATACTTCCTTATACCTAAATTATTCCTTATACTTCCTTATACTTCCTTTCATTCTTGTTTTCCTAAATTAAGCTGAATAAAATCCATAATTTTACAGTTAATGTCATTAAAGAATTAACAAATTACTGACAAAAAGGACCTCTGATCTTGCCCCTTACTAAGACACGCAACTCTACATGAAGGCCACCCCCGCAAAAAGCCCGAAAGTATGCTACACGTAACATCACCCATCCGCCCTGTGAGCGGATCAGTGCTGCTAAAACTGTGAGGCAAACACTTACCGTATTTCATCGACGGCAAAAGTCAGATACCACAAGGCGAACATTTCGTTTTAGCTGAAAATAATGGAAAATCGATTTAGTTTATTGAATATTTATAAGAGTCGGCGGCTAATTTGTTATTAAATTTGTTCGCGCTCGCCCAAAGGCGATTTCCACTGCACTCACAAACAGACATGCACTCGCAATGAATCACTGAGACCTCGAAAAGCGCAACAAATGACGTCGTCGCCATCGACAAGCAAAAAAAAACTACGTGCCGCTCATCAGCAGAGTCACTTGTCGTTTCCAGAGAGTCAGAGCTCAATTAATGCTCGAGACACAGATTAAAAAACTCTCAGAGCTTGGGGAACCACCAGCGCACAAGACAGCAGCGAAAATATGCCGGCATTATTCAAGGTTTATTTATAAACAAAGCGCGCATGGGATGTGATGTGAGTGCAGCCCTAAGGCGCTGCAAAATGCAAAATTCACAGAGCGCCGGGGCACGTGAACGGCGCGTCTTGTGGGCATTCAGCCAAATATTGGTCATTGCACTGGGAAAAATTTAGCTTTTCAATTGATAAAATATTTATTAATAACTATTATCTCTAGACATGCATTTACTGATCAATTTATTAAAGGGAGGTAATGATAAAATGTTTAGTTTAACGTGGAGAACTTTATAATAATAACGTTATAATTTTCTATTAAATGAAATACTATTTTTTGTTTGGAGATAAGCTATTTACGCTCAGATTTTGTTCTACTTTGTTTTTCTTTTAATATTTTGTTCGATTAAATCCAGTAGCATATTTTAAGATAGTTTAAAATTCTATGTAAAATCTCTAGCTCTTTTTTTTGTTATATATTTTGTTTCATAAAAAACGTCGCATACTTTTAGACAGTTTTTAAAGCGGATTTAAATTTCTGAATATTTTCACGCAAAGACTATAAGTTTTTATGATTAATTTATGTTTTTTAAAACTAAATATAGAACTTTAAAACAGATCACAATTTTTCCCTGTGCACTGCAGATCGATTTGGGGAAAACGCGGATCTTTTTGTGCACCGGCTGGCGCCCATCGGTCGAAAGGCGTCTAAATTTAGACCATTTCGCCATCGATCAATTAGGAGTGTTTCTTTTTTTGCGCGGTGTTTGCGAACCCCTGAGCTTTGTTTATCCCATGGATTTGTGCAAAAATTTGCCATGGAGAGCGCAGTGTCTTGGTTTGTTTTCCTTAGCACACGCGGCGTATGAGCAATCTCCGATGGTAGACACAAACACACACCGAAAGTTACATCACAGCGAGCGGATGAGTGGGTGGCTCTGGGTGGTGACTCTGGGCTATGGATTATTCTCACATAGCAGCAGTGACTGTTGCAGCATGCCACACACACACAGAGTAAACAACACGGACGCGAGGGTGCACTTGTGACCCCTTCTGCGTGCACTCACCTTTTCGGGCCTCCGGTTGGGTAATAAATCAGCTAGAAAAGGTTGCAAATGCTTCTCGGAGGTGGCTCTGCTCTGTTTCGTTCTGTTTTTTTTTGTTCGGTACCAAAAGGTTTGTTTCGTTTAAATGCTTCTCTTCTCACACAGCTGGGCAAACACAGTTCGACCGCCTTCGATTGTACGTTGTTTGATTTTGAGTAAAAGTAAAAAATGTATTTTTCTCTTGGCTGACTGGCCCTCTTGCTGCGTGCTGCTTGCTGTTGAATGCCTATTTCAATTTCTTTTTTTTTTTGTGTTCGACTGACGTGCTCCGTGCGAAAATCGACTGCTCAACTGGCGGCAAAAGCGACGAGACTACGGGGCTACGACGGAACCCGAGAGAGTACCGCCGGAAAGAGTACGGAATACGGAGCACATACAGAGAGCGCCGACGCCAATGTTTCCTAGCTGCACTTGCGACGAAGCTTTTCTCACGAGATTCGCGTCGCCCCCTTTTACCAACCCACCAAGATTTTGGTGGTAGGTACACAGGGAAAAAATATTATTAATACGATTTTGTGGCTCTTTGGAGGAGGTGTGAGCAGAGCTCTGGCAGTGAAACTCGCAGATTCGCGTGTCTATCTTTAGGTCATCACAGCTAGCTAGTCTTTTCTTTGGGATAAACAATATTTAACATTGTTTAAGGCAGTATAATGGTACTAATTAGGAGGCATAATCTTTGGCTTTCAAAGGCCTTAAAAGTATACTTAATTCTTCAAAATTCTAAGCCATTTCTCTGCGTGTACTTTGTATATTTATATGCGTGTACTCACCGCAGCGGGTTCGTTACTCATTCGCTTACGCTATGCTGCCGCTGTGTGTCAATAATGGAGCTAAAGCTGGCCAAAAGGCTGCCTAATCAATAAATGAAACATTTAAAATAGAATTTGACGGGGACAGTTTGACACGCACTGTAGCACTGGCGTAATCACCTTCCTGTTTACTATTTTCAAGGGCCAACTGCAGCGGTTGTGGCCAAAACTATCACATTTACCTGGAAACGTCGTCGTCGTTGGTCTGCTGACTGAATGACGCTTTTCGCCGGTTGTCTGTCTAAGGGTAAACACGTTCAGATAAGAGTCCAGTCATTCATTCAACGCGCTTTGTTATCTTTTACCTGCTAAGCCCGCCTAATTGGGCCCTATCCGGTTATCTTTTTTGGTCCAGTTTGAGAGGCATTAGGCCATAGGAAGATGCAACATCCGTGCACAGGTTGCATAACCAAGGCGAAGCCGTGCAGCAGCTGCTTACATAACCATGAACAGGCACAGAGCGGCAGCGAGATAAACGCACAGAAACAAGGTCAAAAGTTCAAGGACTGAGAAAAGCTCACAGCATCCTGGAGCGCTTGCGTTGCTCACCGGAAGTTACATCCTCCTCCTCCTCCTACAGCTGCTCCCTGCTTTGTTTTTATTATTTTAAATTATATACTCTTAATCGGCGCTCCGCGTGGGTGCCACCAAGAATATACGCCGCTTGTGTAATGCCGCCCACGAAGTAGGCTATAAAAATTGACTCCCAATGGGGGAGGCTTGCATTTAAATAATGCCGCATCTGCTGGAGCTGGAGAATATTAAGGGAGAAGAAATCCAAAAAGCCACCTTTCTTAAATTTCAAACGTATTTATTTGTTTTTCAATTGAATGCATTCTTTGCTTGCTACTTGTTATAATTCGGTTTACATAACTCTTGTGGTTTGTCTTAAATATTAATGATATTGCATATATGCCACACAAACGGTCGTTGGCCTCTGTTTTGTTTTTGTTTTTACTTTGTAAGCTTTAAAATCTTGCACAAATCAAAAATAAAAACATGGCAAATCAAATGGAAATTGACTTTAAATCAAAGTGAGGCTGCTTTCTTTTTAAAGCTTCTATATAGGTATGTGCACTCTTTATGTGTGTGTTCGATCTACTACATATCGGTATATATATATATGTATATATAATATAACATTTGATTTATCTCTAATATTCCGCGTGCTGTTCCTTTTGAAGCCTTCAAGCTTTGGTACCCGTACCCCCCTGTCAAGCTAACTACTACTGGATCTCCGAGGAGATCCGAATGTCCTAGAATCTGCTCATTATCATCCTCTTCTTGATCCTGGCTCTTGGTTTTTTGTTTGCAAAAGTTGTTAACATTCTTTTGTTGGTCGCACATGTTTCGAGTTGGCTTTGTCTTTTTTGTAGTTCTTCTCTGGTTGTCTAAAGTGTTGTGGTGTTATCTTTGTGTTGTTGTCGTTTGCCTTTTTTGTTGGATTTGTCATATCACAGCTCTCTTCACTTTTGCTCTTATAACTTGTAAGCATAACTTGCATATACATATATAAACATTGTTGTTAATGCACGGCTGTATTCCCATCTTCCCTTTAATTCCCTCTCCCCGTCGAATGTCGAAAGTGTTGTATCGACACATCGGGGGCTACTCTTACGTATATATTTAACATATATAGTAACATGCAGGCTTTTGTTTTGGTGTTTTTTTTTTCATTTCGCTCAACACTTATCATTAACTCGGATGTTCTCTCGCACTTTCTCCGCAGTGTCTCGCTTCTCGATCAGTACACACGTCAGCATAAATCGCAAATTTGTTTTCTTTGTGGAATGGTTTACAAAATCGGTTTCTGTCTCTTCGAATTTAAATACAATAAATGGCATATAAAATATATATATATATATTACTTTTTGTGGTTGTAGTAAGTATACAAAAAAGAACGTTACTCATAGGACAGCAGCGTTGGAAGTGACTCTAGTTTAACACAAAAACTTAATACTCTTTTCGTTAACGTTGATTGTAATTGAATGAATCCATCGAAGGTCCTCTAACCTAACGATTAGTGGGGATTGATCTTATATCTGATACTTCCTATAGCTAAAAGACACCTTAATTTGTTTATAAAAAAATATCCTTGAAGGTTTACACATAAGTTAAGTAAAAACTGTTGGAAATTAAGGTTTTATATGGGATTTGTTGTGTTTATCACTTAATAATACTTATAAAGTGGAAATTCAATGTATATTTTTAAAATTGGTTTAATTATAATATAAAATCATGTGTTTTAATTTAAAAGAAGTATAAAAACATAAAGGTACTTAAAGTGAAATGATAAAAAGATCATTTAAATCTCATTGCTGTGTCTCATTTAGAAAAATAGTAATAATAACTCCATGCAATTGAAATATTATGGAAAAAAAGATTATAAAAGGAACAAGAAAGAGCCCGCTTTAAGGAAATAAAAGATTATTAACTCCAATACACATCTAGACTCGAAGTTTAAATAATTTCTTTCAAGTATAAGCTGTAAATTGTATCCTCAGAGCCTTAGATGTCTTGTAGCTATAGCTATCTATCCTACATCCTCCACTAATCAGGTCCCTGCCATTCCAATGCTCACTACTTCTCCTTCTTCACTTGTTGCTTCTATCGTGCGCTGTCTTGGATCGTGTTTGTTGTGTTTGCACAAGTTGTCGGTTGTCCTTGGAAGCAGCATGACACTTTTATCACATTTGTTGTTGTTGGTGTTATTGGTGTTGTTGGTTGTTGTTGTGTTGGTACGTACTAGACTTAAATTAATTGCGAGTCACAAGGAAAACAGGGCTGTCCTTCTCTCTTTCGAAAGCCGGCCGATACTTTCAGTTTTCTATGTTGCTGTTTAGCTGCTCGACATACATTCTTCGATTGCTTCGCTTTACACATGATTTGCACTCGGTTTCTTTCATTTACAAATTAATATTCGCTATTGCAGTTCATAACAAAAATTATTACATGCATCGATTGGTTGGTTAGATTATTACAAATATATATATAGAGAGAGATGGTCGATTTGGATAGTTTGCAAGTGTTGTTTGCTGTTTATCTTTGAGATCTCATTCTGTTGTTTTGTTTTGTCCTAGAGCCCAGTGCCCAAGGCCCGCCTCCGTCCCCGTGTTGCTCTGACAACCGATCGTTCGGTTCAGTCTTCTGTTTCAAGTAGATTTGTTGTGTTTTTCTCTTTCGATTGTTTTTGTTGTTAGATTTGAGCAAGTACTTTGTGGTTGTTGTTTATCTTTTGTTAAATGCTCAGCATGATCTTCAGGTACCATTGTTGTTGTTGTTGTTGATGTTGTGTCGGTTGTTGCAACTGTGGGTGGGCGAGCGAGGGCGGCGGTGAGCTTGGTGGTGGTGGCTGCTGCTTTTTTGTTTGTGCAAACATAGGTTAAATATATATATAGTACATAGTTGTATAAATTAATGCCTGTGCTACGAAATACTTAAGACTTGGTGTTGGGTTTACATATCCTTGCCCGGGGCTCTAAACTCTATCCCTTCTGGCCAACGCATGTAGCTACTATATAGCTCCTTTTGGCTATTACAATACATATATATCTATACTCTGCTGCTGCTGCTGCTGCTACTGCTGCTGCTGTTGCTGCTGCTTTGCTGGCAATATCACTTTAAACTACACAAATGGCGGCGCTTAGCGAACGAGGATCGAGCTCTCGTTGGTTGTTACATTTGCTTTTGGTGTTGTTTGTTGGTTTATCACAATTGAGCGCCCGCTTCCGTACTTATTCACACTACTACAAAGGTTTTTTCTTTTTTTTTAACAATTTGTGCCAATTTGTGTTTTTGAGCAAACAATTTGACATTGGTCGTAGTTTTGGTTTCACAAACATTTCTCCACACATTTCCTTTCGTTACTTTTAAACTTAGCTAACTAGACAATTCGCTTAACAATTTGTTGGTTGTTTTTCTTATGTTTTTGTATGAGAGTTGGTTTGCCGCAATGCCTTTTCCCCCCCACTGGCCTGCACTCGCCGTTTTGCTTGAATCACAGTTGTTGTTGCTTATAAAATGATGTTTCTCTCTAGCGGATGTCAACAAACTCATCTCATCGTCGCCCGTTTTACATACTATTACATAGACTTGTGGAGTGCTTCGCTCCTAACACACTCTCTGGTCGCTACTGCTCTCGCTTTGGCCTAACAAATTGCGATTTTGTATTGCAAGGAGAATAAAAACTTAAGAAACGTTTGCTTTACACATACAAATTTTGATAACTTAGTGTATATAACGGATGAATTGTCGCCTTTGCTTACATATCTCTCTTTTTCGGTTTTTGTTTTCTTTTTTTTTTAGCTACGTAATTAGGTTTTGCAATTTGTTAATTAATTTCTATGCGCTCGAGTTGATCACACGTGTCATTTTTGTTTGATTTTCCTCCTCTCACTTCACTCTTGATGACTTGCTTTCGTTTCAATTTGTTTTCTTTTTTTGTTTCTTCCTTTTTTTTTTGGTTACTTTTGCGACCTACCAAATTACTGGCTTAAATCCTGGCGCAGCATTTCGTACACGAACTGGTCGCGTACCTCGTGATCGAAGGCCAGCGATGGCGGCAGCATTTCGGGGCTGATCGGCGACCACTGTTGTCCCAGCAAGGTGCTTATTTCCTGCAAAGCGAACAGAGGTCTCTATGTTACAAGAATAATTACAATATTACTCTGACTCACCTCATTGTAGGCATTTAGCGAAGCGGCGCTGGTCCAGTCGATCAGGGAGACCTCAAAACGCTTCAGCTGGCGGCCGCGTAGCCGGGCAATGCCCACCAGATTGTGCGGATCCATCATATAGCCGTGCACCACAATCTCCTCGAGGCGCTTGCAGCGCCAGGCCATCATCACAAAGGGATCCTGCCGCATATAGCCGTGGCGGGTGTAGTCAACGCATCCGTTGTTCTTGTACGCCGAGTCCACGTACTGGATGCTACGCAGCGTCTCGCTGTGGTGTATCGACATCCAGTCGAGGGCCTCGGCGTTCATTAGCTCGCAGAAGAGCAGCCGGACGTGAGTTATCGGCATGTTGCGGCGCAGGACGCGATGCTGCAGCAGCTCGATGGCCTCGTAGGCGTAGACCAGGGTCAGCACCAGCTCAATGCTTGCAAAGTGGGCGCTGAAATGGGCCCAGGCCGACTCCGATACGTCCGGCTGCTCCTCACTGTCCAGGCCGTGGACCGCGATGAGTAGCTTGCGCAGCGGCAGCACCTGAATTGTGTGCAGCAGCTCGTCGGAGAGCGTGTCGTAGTCGAGGGAGAGCACCTGCAGGGCGGCGCATTTCTGCAGCAGCGTTGTGTCGAGCGTGAGGATGGGATAGTGACTAGGATCGTATTTGATGCTGGCCAGCGTCAGCTGCAGCAGCTCCTGGGGCTTGCCCATGGCCTTGAGGAAGTCGTGGCCGTAATAGGTGAGCGCCTCGATGGCACCAAGGTCTAGCAGCTGGCACGACTGACGCTTGCGGTTGAGCAACAGCTTCAGCGGCTCCACAAAGCATCTGCGGGTATTGTCAAAAAGATTAACCAATAATAAATCAGTGAAAATAAAGGCTACTCACTGTTCTATGGCCGCCAAGTGCTCGCTGTGCATATTCCCAATGGCAACTAGGCCCACGTTGTGGGTTTGGAAACGCAATCCCCGGATGTTATCACAGCGTGCCACTCTGGAGAAACAAGAAAATGTATTAGGCAAGGATATTAAGAGGATTTTCCACAGGCACTTACTTGTACAGGAGGCGTCGCATCTTTTGGATGTGAAATGCATTGTGAAAGTCAAAGACCACTATCAGTTCCTTCGCCAAATTGGCCATGGAGCGATGAAAGAAGGCCAATTGATCATCGCACGCCACATCCAACTGAAAGCGAAAGTTTCTAAAATAGCTGAGGGAATAAGGAGAGTAAAAGGCATTAATTAATGTTTTTTAGATAGAGAAATATGTACTAAGTATTAATAAATAAGTAAAAAATGTTAAAATTAATAGATAAAATATTTAAGCAAAACGTTTTAAACTTTTTATGCTTATTTTAAGCTTTTGCTACAGGAAACCCTATCATTTTATCGAGCGTTCACTGTAAAACCGCAATACTGCCTTTAATGCACTTCCATGTATACATACCTACGTATATATATATACACACATACATATATAGACACGTAAGCCACCCGTAACAATGGCCATTAAAGGCTACGTGCTTATCGATCAACTAATTAATTAATTGCAATTGGCCAAGCAGGGGAATTCCTCTTATCTTGGACTTTCCCCTTTTTTCAACACTAACATAAACAAACGGGGTCCGAGTTGTTGTTTGCCTTGCCCGCACACACACATACACATTGAAACTTTGCCAAAAGCGACGCCCGCGTCGTCAACAAGAGCACCGTCGGAAAACGTCCCATATACATAAGGTGGCACCTTTCGATTGCTCATGCTTGAACAGATGTTTTCTTGTTTATTTGATTTACCAACTGATATAATATATGGGCATTAAACAAAGAAATGGATTGAAACATTTCAGCAACAGAGACACAAACACACATACGTACACCTGGATCTACAAAACGCTCATACACACACACACACACACGAACTAACCGTTTCTGAAAGAAGGAAAGCCTCCAGGAATAGCAAACACTGGCCGCCGACCGTCGATCCTGAGGCTGAAGATAGTCGAAGATGAGATTTAGTGCCACTGCTGGTATTGTGTGCCATTCTGGTTGGCTTTGGCTAAAATTCATTACTCGTATTAAATATTGCGTTTCAAATGGAAAAAGTTGCAAGTGCAGAGTAGAGATGTGCAAATATATCAAAATATCAATATATCGATATTAAATGCAGAAAAAACGGCAACTAATTTTTATATCGATTTTTATTTTTTTGGCCGAATAAATGAATATCCATATTTTTCAGTTATTCTGATAATTTATTATTTGACAACTGTAGTTCAACTTCCTACTTTTCTACATCTTGTGTATAAAGAATGTTTGAACAATCAATAAACATCGTTGGTTTGCAAGAGAAGAAGCGCGATTTACTTCGCTTGGTCTGGCAACACCAATGCAACTAAGGGTTAATGATTTTGAATATCTTGCTGGTAAATTTTGCCGCTCTAAGTGCGGTCAGACTGCGGTTCGATCAGCTGTTGTCTGTTATGTCTTATTCTTATTGTTTACCTCGCGATTATTTCGAATTTTCTTGATTTAAAATGGCAGCATTCCTGCTTTACCGTGCCTGCAGAAGGCCAATCCTGGCTGGCACCTATAAATACTCTTACCCCGCCGCCACAATCCCAAATGACAGTCATAATCGCCGCCTGGCATCCACGGAAGCGGCGGTGACAACTGCCCAACTAGCAAATGCCAGCGGCATGGTCGGATTCTGGCAAACTTTATCGAACAGCACGCCGGTGGCCTACATGCAGGATGCCCTCATCCAGATACACGACTACAGCGGCCTGCCCTGGTGGGCCTCCATTGTGCTGTCCACGTTTCTCTTTCGCAGCCTTGTCACCTTGCCTCTGACCGTTTACCAGCACCGGATCACGGCCAGGATCGAGCAGTTAGCGCTCGAAATGCCCGCCATTGTGGAGGAGCTGAAAAGGGAGGCCGCGATTGCCAAGCACAAGTTCAAGTGGACCGACAAGCAGACGCAGGTCGTCTACCAACGTTCGGTTTGTTCATTAAGTGCACTTTTCCCCACCAGATAGTTCTAATGCTGTTTTGCTTGCAGATAAAGAAGCAGTGGCAGAAGCTTATAGTCCGCGACAACTGTCATCCTATGAAGACCTTCATTGTGCTGTGGGGCCAGGTGCCGCTGTGGATATTCCAGTCGGTAGCGCTGCGCAATCTCGTCTACTTGCTGCCGGATCCCACGAGTATACAGGCCCAGATCGTGGCCACCGAGATGACCATCGGCGGATTTGGTTGGATACCCAACCTCACGGTGGTGGACAGCTCCTATATACTGCCCGTGGCCCTGGGTCTCATCAACCTGGCCATTATCGAGGTGCAGTCCATGTCCCGGACACGTCCTGCCACCCGTCTCCAGAGTATAATGAATTATGTGTTCCGGGGCCTGAGTGTTGTGATGGTTCCCGTGGCTTGCACGGTGCCGTCGGCGCTTTGTGTTTACTGGGTTGCTTCCAGCAGCTTTGGCCTTGCCCAGAATCTGCTGCTCCTCTCGCCGGAAGTGCGACGATCTGTGGGAATTCCCAAGACCAAAACGGAACTCGGCCAGCCGTACGATCTGCTCTGGCTGAAGATTCAGCAGCGCGTCGGACTCGTGGAGCAGGCTTCACCTGCTGATAAGCCACAGCCGCCGGCGACCAAATGAATTAGTCTAGTTTTATATTTAGGTAAGGCGTTGAGTTTGTTTTAATGCGTTGGCAGTTATGTAAATATAGACCCCTTTAAATACGACTGCGCCACTGTAAATCTTCATCATCAGAAGCATCATCTCGATTTCCACAAAGCAAATAAACGAGTGAAAACCCCCGAAAGAAAAGGCAAACAAAACAAGGGGCGAGATAAGGCAGCGAGAAAGGTCTTGAGATTACCAACTGAGATAGGAATAAGTCCACTCAATTGGCTCGACGACATCCGAGAGTATCTCTATCAGCGGCAGCGCCGGAGATACAGATTCATCCCGAGCCGCAATTGAAATGCGATCGCGGGGTCTGAGTCAGTCGAGCCTGGCACTTGGACGGGATCACAACGAAAAACCTCAAATTTGTGCGCGTTTTTGAGTTAGAGTTGCTATCAGCATCGGTGTAATATAGGAAATACTTCTAAATAAAAAGTATCTTAACAGGAAATCTAAAAACGATGGCCAAGTGGGCCATTCTGGGCCTTAGCCTGGCGATCCTCTTAGTGGATGTTAGTATTCTGCCTTGAAATAATAAATACTTCAAGGATCAAGTGAAATCTTTGTAAAATTCCGTGTTTAAAGTAAAGTTCATGTTAAGCTTGTAAATAAAATAAATGTTTGCTACAGTTTTCAATTTAAATTCCATCTTAAAACTTAAATAAAATGTTAAATTCCAAATTGATCTTAATTACAAGCTATTACGCGCTAAAGATCGCCCATAATTGCTTCTAATTTTGCAATAATATTTCATAATTGTGCCTGCGCAGCGACCCGGGGTTATAGCTTATCGATCAGGAGGCGGCGCTTACCGGAGCGGCAGCGAGCTATCGGAACAAGTCGGGTTATCAGCAGCACACACGGCTTATGGTGGAGGCATTCAAGAGCAGCAGCCCATCTACCAGCGGGAGTCGGCGTGCCCGCCAAATTTCCAGGGCCTGGTTGCCTATCCCCATGACTGTCATCGCTATGTGAACTGCTTTGGGGGCAGCCCTACCATCCAGACCTGTTCACCGGGAACGCTCTTCAATGCCAAGATACAGCAATGCGATCACCCCACCAATGTTGAATGCTCGTCGGCCGGACAAGGAGCCGTGGCATCAACGGAAACCACTCGCTTGGGAAGATTGAGGCAATTGGACAGCGATCCCAAGTGTCCGAATGGAGTGAATGGATTGCATCCGCATCCAACGGATTGCACGAAGTTCCTTAACTGCGCCAATGGGCATGCCTTCGTCCAGGACTGCGGACCAGGAACAGCTTTCAATCCATCGCTGCTTGTCTGCGTTCACAAGGGCACCGTCAATTGCGGCAGCAGCGGCGGCGGAGCTGGTGGATCAGGATCATCGGGCCACGGTACGTATAAGCAATGCCTATTGTTAATGAATGCCTAACTAACACTCGGGTTAGCCTTCTCGGCGGTGTCCGCGGAGCAGCTGGGCTGCCCGCCCGGCACACGTGGCCTCAAGCCGCATCCCCACGACCCACACAAGTATCTGCGATGCGGCCTCGGTGTTCAGCCTCAGGTGGAGCAGTGTCCGCAGGGTCAGATCTTTGACGGCTTCAGATTGGTATGTGTTTATTCAGGCTCCGCTCAGACCTCCTGTAAGTTCGATTTTAATCCTTATCCTGCCTGCCTCTGCTTCGCTTGGTTCATTCTGCTTATCCATTATGGGGTTTCTTTCTCATCCGGCGCTTTGGGTTCATGCTTTGCTACTCTCTACTATATCCTTCCTGTATATGTAATCCTAATCCTTCTGCCCTGTACCAGCTTCCGCTTTGACCTCTGCCGCGCTTCAGGTGAACAATCTCCAGTGCCCCCCGGGAGCTGTGGGTCTGTTTGTTCATCCCTTCGACCAGACCAAGTTCATAAACTGTAAGGTTAACATGGTGCAGAGCTGTCAGCCTAACTATGTGTTCAGCATATCGAGGGGCTACTGTCAGCTCAAATCGCAGCTAGTAGTCACCGATTATGTGACCCTAATTGTGTCCCTAATCAGCCTTGAATATTGTAAGTCTATTCAAATGTCCTTTAAAGTCAACTTTCCACTTCAATAAGAAATTCTATTAGCTTTTATACTCACTGCCTGTCCTGGCAATATCGAGGGCTACCATCTGTATCCCTACGATGCCGGCAGGTACGTCCAGTGCTCCGCTGGCGGCAGGATGTCCATCTTGAGCTGTGATCCCCAAAAGGCCTTCAGTCTGTCCCATAGGACTTGTCTGCCACGTCATCAAGTAAACCAGGCAGATCGGGTCAAGTTCTGGGAGGAGATTCAGGTTCAGACTACTACAACATACTACCAGGACAGCCAGGGCCGGGCTCAGAGCCAGCGCTCCTCACTCAAGTCGTGTCCATCGAATCTCCGAAAGAACTATGCCTATCCCTTCCATGCTGGCCACTATATAAAGTGCCAGGACGGAGTCCTAGAGATTGTTTGTTGTCCCGCGGGAACGCTTTTCAGTCTGTCTCAGCACGAGTGTGTGGCCCGTCACCTTCTCTCGGTCCATGACTACCTGGATTACTCCTACATTAGTGTTCAGTTTTCGAGTAAGACCTTAGAACGGACTCTTTCAGATTGACCCCTGTTCACAGTACACTCTCCCTTCCCAGCTGAATTTATGGTGGACCTATCAACTGTGACTTGTCCTCCCCAAACCGAGGGCTACTATCTGCATCCCTTCGATTGCACCAGGTACATTAAGTGCTTGAATCAACAGACCTACATCGAGAGCTGTCAGCAGGGAGAAGTCTTCAGCATTCCACAACAAAGGTGCCTACCCAAGGACGAAGTCAAAAAGCCCAACGATCGTGTGGAATACCTGATCGAGACAACGGTGGTGACAACCCATCAGGTGGCGGCAACCGTACCAAAGGAAAAGAGCCTGAACTATGCCGGGGACATTAACTGTCCGCCAGGTGCTTCTGGTCTTCATGCCCATCCATTTGATTGCGCAAAGTTCTTGGAATGTGCCAATGGACAGACTTACGTTAAGGACTGTGGACCAGGAACTGCCTTTAGCACAGTGATTGGGTCTTGTGACTTCGCCAATAAAGTGGACTGCAGTGGCAGGGGCTCCTCGGCAGGTCTGATTCAACCCAACCAGGACCATCTAACTCCCGGCTATTCAACGGCTCCAGCCCAGACTTACTCATCAGCCAGTAAGTCGTACTCCATAGGGAATTTCCTTATTCATCTGCTTCTGCATTTGTTTTCGGGTCTACATATAGCTACCATCATTTGCTTTCCTGATTAGATTAAGATGTAATGCCTGTATTCCTTCCTAGACAATCCCTCTCCATCCGCCGATCACCTGTCAGACCTACTGTGTCCACATGGGGCAGATGGTCAGTTCGTGCATCCCTTCGACCAAACCAAGTTCCTGCTTTGCAAGGCTGCCAAACTGGCGGTGCAGAGCTGTGAGCCTGGCCATGTGTTTAGCATCTCCCGGGGAAGTTGTCAGCCCAAAACGCAGCTGGTTTACACCGACTATGTGTCCTATGTAGTCTCTCAGATCAGCCATGAGCTGTGTAAGTCCCGGCATCTGATACCGTGTATATGTCTTTCAACGTTTCGATCTCCCAGCCATGATCCTATCCGCTTGTCCCGGTGGCACCGATGGTCTTCATCTGTATCCTTACGATGCCGCGAAATATGTCCGTTGTTCCGACGGTGGCAAGATGTCCATTCTCAGCTGTGGACCGCAAATGGCGTTCAGCTTGTCCCAGCGAGCTTGTCGTCCAAGTCGTCAAGTGACTAATGGAGACCGAGTGAAGTTCTGGGCGGAGCTGCAGACAACAACGACAACAACTTATACCTATCAGGATACTCAGATCCACCAGTCGCCCCTTAGAGGATGTCCTTCCAGTCTCCAGGGCAACTACCCATATCCCTTCCATGCCGGTCACTTTGTGAAGTGCCAGAATGGTCTTCTCCAGGTCGTATGTTGTCCCTCGGGCTCTCTCTACAGTCTGTCCAAGCGCGAGTGCGTGGCAAGACACCTTTTGGCTGCCCACGACTATCTGGATCATGCCTACATCAGTGTCCAGTTCTCGAGTAAGCTCTCCTCCTAATGATCTTTCAAGTGGATACTAGATAACATTTCCATCCGCAGCGGACTTTATGCAGGACCTTACCACATTGACGTGTCCTCCCCAAGCTCAGGGCTATTATCTGCATCCCTTCGACTGCACCAAGTACCTGATATGCTGGGACCAGCAAACCTCGATCGGAAGCTGCGACCAGGGCGAGGTGTTTAGCATCTCCCAGCAAAAGTGCGTGGTCAGGGACAAGGTGACAGAGGCCTTTGATCGGGTGGAGTACTTGAGCGAAACGCAGCACGAATTAAGCCAGGAGGCGGATGAGGAAAGTGAGCAACAAACGCAGGGAAGAAACGGAGGATATTCACCAAGCGGAGCCTATCAGGGAGGTTACCAGCCACCTTCTCAACCGACTCGAGTTTACCAGCCACCTTCTCAAGTAACTGGCGGTTACCAGCCATCTTACCAAGCTACTGGAGGATACCAGACACCATCTTACTCTCAGGGTGGCTACCCACAGCCTTCTCCCTCGATCGGAGGTGGCCCGCCTCCCGCAAAGCTAACAGGAGGATATAAGCCGCCAGTCCACTCCGCGGGTGGATACCAGCCTTCCTCTCCAGCCGCTGGAGTTTACCAACAACCATCTCACTCTTCTGGCGGGTACCAACAACCTCCTCAATCTTCTGGAGGTTACGCGCAACCCTCTCAGCCTTCTGGAGGTTACCCCCAACATTCTCAACCTTCTGGAGGTTACCCCCAACATTCTCAACCTTCTGGAGGTTACCAACAGCCTGGCCAATCAACTGTAGGATATCCACCATATTCCCAAAACAATGGGGGACTCCAATGGTCCTCCCAAGCGCAAGGTGGAGCTTATGGCGCTTCTGAAGGCAATGAGGGATATCAATCTTCTAATCAATTAACTGGAGGCTATCAACAACATTCCCAGTCAGATGGCGGACCCTACTCACAAGGTGGATCCTCCTACTATCCAGGAGGTGTACAGCCTTCAGCTCCTCCGGCTCCTCTAATGTGCCCGCCCAGGGTCAGCGGCTTGTTCCCGAATCCCTTCGACGCCATGGGTTACCTGACATGCATTGAGGGCCACACGCTGGTCAGGCAGTGTCTTCCCCTCGATGTGTTCAGCATCTCGCGCGGCTACTGTGTGCCTGAGCAGCTGGTGGGCATCTCAGACCGTATCCCTTTCGTTAAGCAGAAATCCGAGCAACAGGATCGTGAGTGATGGAGAACCTAGCTGAGAACAGCCCCTGAATCCCCTTCTTTTGCAGTTGTGGGCTGTCCTCGCGGGGCCATTGGTTTCTATGTGTATCCCTTCGACTGCTCTCAGTACCTGAGTTGCGGTCCCAATGGCATGACTCTGCTGAGCTGCCCGGAGGAGCAGCATTTCAGTGTGTCCCATGGAATTTGCAAGCCCCAGGCTCAGGTGCAGCGCGAAGATCGCCTCTACACGCTCAGTGAGCTGCACATCATTTACGATTGGACGCAGCAGATGAAGGCCGAAGGCGCTGTACCCGCTTGCCCTGAGGGCATCACTGGCTCCCTGCCTCATCCTCGGATATCCAGCAAATATCTTCGCTGCGAGCCTGGGCATGCCGAGATCTACGACTGTCCCAGCCAACAGATTTTCAGCCTCTCTCGCAGATTGTGCGTGCTGGACGAGAAGCTGCCAAGCCACGATCGCTCCGACTACCTTGTTCGGGTAGAGGGCACTTCTGGTGGCTGGATAGCTCCCTCTAATGGTTACTAACCCCTGGACCAAGTCTCGCTCTTTTTAAGTTTCCCTTTCTGCTTTCAGACAACCGTCAATCGAAGTCCTACGAGACCTCGGGACGGGATCAGTGGGGCAATCGCTACACAACCAAGACAACGACCACAACTCGAGTGATCAGCGATGGAGACCGCTGGAGTGACATGAATATGCAGCGGCCAGCAGGCATTGGTTTTGAGCAGAACCCGCATCACCAGCAAGGATCCTGGGCCGGTCAGGAAAGCTCCTACGTGCAGCGTGGACCCTCCCAGAGCGTCCTGTACGTGGAGGGATCATTGCAGCCGAACCGTAATTATCCTAGTACCTATAAGACACCGCTGGCCCCCATGGCGCCCAGCAATCCCGGAAAGGTCTACTACGCCCAACCCGTTAATAATGAGGAGCAGGAACCAGAGCGCGAGAGGCCAGTTCCATCGCGCCAAGGGTATAGCCGCAGAATTGATCACGGCTCGCCGGGTAACGGCTGGCTTCCCATGCCACCACTGGCTCCTCTCGGTGGACAACAACCCATAAATCCCCCATCTCCTGGTGCTAGCAGAGAACCCACTAACTATGATCCTCTGCCCGGCCAGAGGCCTCTTGACCTGGACTATGATGACCAACAGAAACCCCAAGATCCCTATGACGGACGTGAGCCTTATCAGGGATCGCCACCTTTGCCGGGATCACCGCCTCGCTTTTACCCAGATCAGTTGCCAAGTGGCTCCGCACCGAGTGGTAGCCATACACAGCCTGGACAGCCACCTGTATCTGATACCTATGATCCTAGGAGCCCTCCAGATCGGCAAAGACCAGAAAATCCGCATGGATCCAATGCCCAGTCAAGTCCTGGGTTGCCCTTATCCAATGAATCTAATCTTTACGGTGGTCTCTTGCCTCCTAGAGCGGATTCTCCTGCTGATCCAAAACCCCCTTCCCTTCCCACTCCGGCACCTACTCCCAAACCATCATCGCAAACCCCTCAGCCCCAGTTGGGAAGCAGACTTCATACCTTCCCCATATATCCTCCTCTGGGTAATGGAACCTCTCCCCCGCAGAGTCCCAGTTACCCACATTACAGTCCCTCCTATGCTGGGATCTCCCACTCCCGAAACGCTTCCTGGGCCAAAGTTCCACCTGTGGTGAGTACGACAACGACTCATGAGCCCGATCCATTTAATCCCGAAGAGGAGGAGCTCGTCTATGACGTCGAAGATTTCGAGCCCACAACTCAGAGAAGTAGCCTGGTGCCACCTCCCTTTGACCACAAGTTCTATAGTCCCAACTCAGGGCAGTCTCCAGCGGCCACTGATACCGACTCCCAGTTGGCCATGAAGGAGGCTCTCAAGCTTATGCTGCGTCCCTATTTCAATCACAGTGGCAAGGCCCAAGAAAAGCTAGCCCAGCAGGCTGAGTCCGCCATTGTTTCGGTGATTAGCAAACCACCAACCACAACTCCCAGTACCACCACTACCACGACCCGGAGCACCACTCCCACGACCCGGAGCACCACTCCAATCCCGCCCCCCAAACCCGACCTAGACTATGACGCCGAACTGATCAAGGCCGGGGAACAGGAGAGCCTGGACTCCGTTGACGACGACTATGTTTTTCCAGATGCCAGGGAGACGGCCCGAACCGAGCAGACCCTAGATCCCAGTACCACGTACGCTTCGACAGACTTCCAGCGGAGCACCCGCCGGGCGATGATTGACATGAACCCAACCACAACGACGGCAAAAAATAATTGGCATGCGTCCGGTCACAGTCGTGACTACCACCGGCGCCATCCAAATCTACCCGATCCGTTCTCCAAGCCCTATCCCAACCACAATCACTATCCCTCGCCCCACCACAACCACCATCCCCATCATGAGCACAGTGCCGACTTTCATCGTCGCCATCCAGAGCTGCCCAATCCGTTGCCCCAATCCAAGGAGACTGAACAAAAAGAGCAGCAGCAGCCGGTGGAGGAGGAGGACTGGGATCCCAATCCCAATGCCGAGGAGGTGACTCCCAAGCTTGGTGTCCGCTCAAATTTCCTTGATCACTGCGAGTTCGATTGTGGAAATGGAAAATGCCTGAAGAAGGAACAGGTCTGCAATGGCCAGAAGAACTGTGACAATGGCAAGGACGAGCTCAACTGCCCGCCCCGGGACTACGAGGTGCGTTTGACCGGAGGCGAAAGCCCTCATATGGGACGCATTGAAATCAAAGGTGAGTTAATATCCGAATTTTATCTCAAAAACTGTACTGAAACCTGTAAATTGCCCTCCAGCTAATGGCCAGTGGGGCTACGTTTGCGATGACAAGTTTGGGCTTAAGGACGCCGATGTTGTGTGCCGGGAACTGGGCTTTCCAATGGGCGCCCAGGAGGTGCGCGGCAACTCCTTCTATACTCCGCCAAATCAGGACTTTAACTATGTGATGGATGAAGTAGAGTGTCGCGGCAACGAAACGAAGCTGAGCGAATGCCCCTTCAAGGGCTGGAACGTTCACAACTGCGGCGTCGACGAGGTGGCGGGCGTCATCTGCAAGGTGCCGGTGATGAAGTGTCCCAACAACTACTGGCTCTGCCACACCTCCAAGGAGTGCATACCGCCCGCCTTTGTTTGCGACAACACCGAGGATTGTGCGGATAAGTCAGACGAATGTGCTGCCGTCTGTCAGGTGGGTTTGCCATTGCATTTTCCATAAAGAAACTAAGAGTAATAACTCTTTGAGTTTGTTAGAGAAATATGAGTGTGATTATAAATGATATTCCAAAAATAGTAAGACGAAAATAACCTTAAAAATAAAGTATATTAAATCTTTATTCTCTACTACTTTGCTAACCATATTTATCTCCCTTGTAGGCACCCATTCAGTACCGTCTGGAGGGCGGACGCAGACCCACCGAGGGCCGTCTGGAGGTCAAGTACCATGGCGTTTGGGGCAGTGTATGCGATGATGATTTCAACCAAAAGACCGCCCAAGTGGCCTGCAACTCCATGGGCTTCTACGGACCAGCGGTGAGAAGTTTAAGTTCTTTTAACTAGAGATCAAATGAGTACTAAAACTTCCCTTTAAAACCCCTCTCCAGACCATAGAGAAAAACATCTTTGGCAATGGCAACGGTCCCATTTGGCTGGATCAGGTAATGTGCTTCGGCAACGAGACTACCATCGACAAGTGCAGCCACTGGGCCTGGGGCGAGAACAACTGCAATCACACCGAGGATGTGGCCTTGCACTGCACCGCAGGACCGCCACCGCGTAGCCAGAAGTTGTCGCAGAATCCCATCAAAGGCGGCCGGCAGGAGACTGATGCGAAATCCTACTCCCAAATCGGACTGTGGGAGCGATCCAGCAAGGCTCTGCGCACACCCCGACGCTGTGGAATCTTTAAGGACGACCTGACCGATGAGTATGCCCATCGGGAGGAGCGCGTGGTTCGGGGAAATGTGGCGCAGCGGGGTCGTCATCCATGGCAGGCCACCATTCGAACTCGGGGACGAGGTCGCATCTCTAGCCATTGGTGTGGAGCCGTGGTGATCTCCAAGCGGCATCTCCTCACCGCTGCGCACTGTCTGTATGGAACGCAAAAGGGAGCATACTTTGTTCGCGTCGGCGACCACTATGCCAACATAGCTGAGTCCTCTGAGGTGGACACGTTCATTGAGACCTGGTACACGCACGAGAAATTCCGCCAGGGAACGCATATGAACAATGATATTGCACTTGTTGTCCTGAAGACTCCTCTAAGGTTCAGTGACTACGTCCAGCCGATTTGTCTGCCGGAGAAGAATACTAAGCTGGTGGAGAACCGCAACTGCACCATTTCCGGCTGGGGTTCCATTAAGGCGGGCGTGTCGAGTAAGGAGTTTCATTAATATTAATAAAATTCCTCAATAAACCTTCTTTATATTTATATTTTCCAGCTCCTGCTCAGGTCTTGGGATCCGCTGATCTGCCCATTTTGCCGGATCACGTCTGCAAGCAATCGAATGTGTACGGCTCTGCCATGTCGGAAGGTGTGTGGAAATTAAACTATTACGATTACTGGACCGTTTAATAGACTCATACAACACTACTCGCATTGTGCGAGTGAAACCAGTTTGTTCAGGAAATAACCCCCAAGTTCTCCACTCAATTTCAGGCATGTTCTGCGCCGGTTCCATGGACGAGAGTGTGGACGCCTGCGAAGGTGACTCAGGCGGTCCGCTGGTCTGCTCCGATGACGGTAGGTCATAAATAGATATATTAGTTGATCTTGAGATTACTTTCCCACATTTATTTGCAGATGGCGAGACCTTGTACGGTCTGATCTCGTGGGGTCAGCACTGCGGCTACAAGAACAGGCCGGGCGTCTATGTTCGGGTCAATCATTATATCGATTGGATCTATGAGAAAATCAATGAAAGCTTGCAGCGATTCTAAAGGAGTTTCCTTTCCTAATTTCCTTCTTTTTACATGACTAATATTTTATAAGAATTTTGTAGATTAGTTTGCAAAATAAATCAGAAGTTTATGAAAATGAGTTGAATTATATATTTACTAAGTGGGGGGTAGCAATTATGAACAGTAAACTGATGCCTCAAAGTGCTTTGAATATTTTTATGAAGTTATTATAAGTAGCGGAACTAATTTGGAAGTTTAAAAATAATAAACAGGTTATTACTTTTATATGGCTTTATGGAACTTATTATTTCTGCTAGCTATTAATTTTCGGAACACAAGAGGATTTTATTTTTGTTTCTGTAATTAAAGAAAAACTTATAGTTGTATATAGAAAAACATTCACATATTTAAATATCAATCTATAAAGTTTAAATTAAATAAAAAACATTTTAAAATGGTAAAAAAGGTAGCTGAATCTTGGGCTTATGTTAAAATATAAAGAAGTTAAGTGAATTTTAATTATACTCGCAGCTTGTTTTTATGATGTAATTGTCTTATTAAAAAAACGTAATTCTGATAATATAAAAATTGTAAAATTGTCTTAAATTATATGGAAATATGTTGGAAAACAGTGCAGCTATAATTTGTTCTGAGAATTCCCACGGGAATAAAACAGAGGTATGTAATACTAAATACATTTATATCTCTTAAATTATGAATTCTAGAAAAATCGTAGAAACTTGCAAGAAAGATACGATATTAAATGTTTTATTAAAAAACCACAGAGCTAAATGTACATAAAAATCTTTAAGAATTTAATATTCTCTAAGTCAAGAAGCCCCCTTAAATCCATAAATTTATATCTAGCCATTAGTGGAGTACCAGCCGGCAACTCCACAATTATTTGCTCACACGAAAAGAGTGAATTAAATCCATAATCAATGCTAATAAAACGAACAACAACAATGCGAGCTTTAGCCGGGAGAACTCACAACAAACAACAACGTCGGACGACAATGATTTAATTCACAAGTCCGAAGTGCTCTTCCAGCGCGACTCATCCCATTCAGAGAGCTGGGAGGCCGACTCACTCGGTTCTCACCGAGCCCACCTCCGCCTCCGGCTCCTCCCGGCTGCCTTGTTCTGCTTTTTGGGCCATCATCAATTGCTGGTCACTCAATTGACACCGGACACCAGCGGGGTCAAAGGGGAGCAGCTGACGGCCTCTGCCGGGTTGCGAAAGGGGGCTGTTTACGCGCTGCGCTCGCATTTTACTATCGCGTGTGTGTGTGTGTGTAGTGTGTATTGTGCGGGCGTTGCACGCGCGATTGGATGATCAGCTTGGAAAGCGCTACAATTAACTTAATTAATACAACAATTTGCCCAGGGATGCACTGGGAGAAATGCAGCACAAATATGTTAATAGCTTAGGGAAATTATAAAAGGTATTAGGAGCAGATTGGATAAGTTATTAACCCTCAATAATTCAAAACATAGTGTATTCTATAATAAGTATAAGTTACGTTATACCATTAAAAATATGAAAGTTTAATTATTTTTAAAATTAAATATTTACTTTCAACATTTGCCTTTTTATAGAAATATTTTTAAAAAATAATCAAATACTTAATCCCTATTTTCATAATAAAATGTTACACTATTAACCACACATGACCTATTTTTTAAGAACGACTAAGTCTTAGTATAATAGTTAGTTCTTAAAGAACTAATTAATTTCTTAAGTGACAAATTATTATTAAAATAACAATACTCTTGAAGTAGAATATATAAAGGGTAATTTTTTGTCTTCCCGATAATAATGAAAGGCTGCAAAATGTAACTTTTAGACTTTTAAATATATCTTTTAGTTGGTTGATAATTAAACATTATTTTATTTAATTTATAATACAAACAATATAAATGCGAATATCAAACTAATTACGTTTTGTTCGTAATTTTTCTGTAATTTAAAATATAAATAATATAGAGGCAAATAGCAAAGATCTCTCCATAAAAGTTATTTATAATTTCTAATACACGCAGCTACGATTAGCTTTTGTTTGTTTGACTTTTCGGTGACCTAATGGGCTAAATATAAATATTTTTTGTGCATGATAGGAAATACTTGATTCGTTCATTGAAATACAGGTTTTATATTCTTTAATTTTAATGCTAAATGTGAGTAGTATCCAAGTATCTTTTCTCTCTGTGTGAATCGAGCCTGCCTTCTCAGTGGCTCTCTGTTCTTTTTTTTTTTTTATTTTTTACATTGTCGTTTTCTGAGTGAAAGAGTAAATTCGGGCGGTTCCTCGCCTATCTCGCGCCGAGTGCGATCTCCGGACTGAGTTAAGCTCGGAACGTTGAGATTCGTTGTTAGTTGATCGTGAGATTTCATCCGGAACAGATCGCTTGTCAGTGTCTAAAAGAGAATCTTCCGAAATGTGCAGCAAGTCCTTGGCTATCTTTGCCCTCTTTTGGGGCCTCATTGCCGGAACTGCTGTGGAGCAGTATGGCAACTACGGAAGTCCATCATTGAGTTCCACCACTCAGAGAAGCAACTCGGAGCTGCGTTGCATGAATATCAATCCCCAGAACTCGGTGGATCTGGATCAGGTTAGAAATAAGGTTTTAAAAGGTCTCCCAGGCCTTGTCTAGACTTCAAAGTCTAATTTAAAATGTAAAGAAGTGACTAATGCAATTAGATCTTATTTGTTCTAATTAACCCTTTGCGCCCAGAGTGCGCCCAATGTCAATGCTGTAGCCACCCAGCCCTGCTGCTACTGCTCTTTATTATTATTTTTTCCATTTAATTGAACGCACAGCGAGTGGCATGCAAATCGCACAAATGACCCCCATTCGCTTCCACATATGAGTGTGTAATAATGACCAGCCTCCCGTTCTCCTCTATCCTATCTATCCGTACAGATAATGGGCCTCTGGTACGGCAGTGAGATTATTGTGCACAGTCAAGACTTTCCCGGGATTTACGAGTACGATTCTTGCGTGATTATCCACCTTGCCGATGTCACTGAACAGGTGAGTTCAAGAACATCCTTAAAGTCGCAGATAATCCTTAAGCTCTTATTTCCAAATACTCAGGTTCGCTTAACCCAAGCCACTCGCGGCTATGGTGGCTATGGCGGCTATGGTGGTACTCAGGATTACAACCGCAACCAGAACAACTATGGACGCACCACCACCACGCCTTCACCCGCGTATCTGGACAGCGATGAGTACCACACGAGATACAACCAGGGACAGCAGAAGTATCTGCGTTTGGTGTGGAGCGAGCGGGACAATAACCTGGAGTACACCTTCAATTACACGACAAGTGCCCCCGGACAGTGGTCCAATATTGGGGATCAGCGCGGCTCTTTGGTCTCCCTGAACTCCTACACTCAGTTCACCGGCACCGTCCAAGTGGTCAAGGCCGTCAATGATCATCTGGTCCTCACCTTCTGTGGCAACGATGTGAAGAGCTCCATTTACACGGTGGTGCTGACCCGTAATCGCCTTGGACTCAGTTCAGATGTGAGTACTTTTATTTATTTATATTACACAATATATTACAATTTAAATAGGTAAAAGCATAAAATCGTCTAGGCCTCAGTTTAGAATGAATTCTTTACCTATATCGATTTATAGATATGGAGAGTTTTTTTTATACCTCTTATTTAATTATAGAAAACAAATCTTGTAGTTTTCGGTGCCAAAAGCTACATCTTATAGATATTGAGTTAATAAAAGCGTTAAATTGTTTAATTCTATCTTGTGAGAAAACGATTCTTATCCAAGGAAATACATACCATTGTCGGTTTGTAGTATTTTTACAAATGGTAGTGTTTTTTCCGAGAAAAGTAATTAGAATTGTATATATACATAAGTAAAATGTTGGATATTTAGTTATTTTGTAGGAATTTTTGTAGGTTTCATCGTAATTATTATTGGGTTTCAAGAAAGAGATAGAAAAAATACAAATAGTAAATTATCAGCACAAAAAATGCATTTAATTCAGAAAACTAAATTTTCCTGGAAATCTAATCAGTTGAACGGTTGTAGTTATATTTTATTTGTATATGTTCCATTGAAAAAACATCTTACAAAGGGAAATGCCTATCTAAATATAAATGAGCTGAACTATCAAATTTGCTTGCATTATTTTCTTAGAACTTATTACAGTTTATTCATAAAAAAGGGAAGCTAATATATATTTAACCTTGTTACACTTATTTATATACTTACCTTAAAAAGACTAATATAACAAATGAAATATTAAGGGAAATCTTTTAATGAAATGTTAAATCCAATCCGTAAAATGGATTACAGTATTTTCTCTTAATAAAAAAAAAACGCATTTAAATGAATTGCAACAGCCTTATTCTATAGTATATATTTCAACACTTTTCATAATATTGTGATGATTTATTTGCTAATAACATTTTACGCTATAAATTCCCCATCGTCAAAGACAAGTTATTATTATTAATTTGTTTGTAAATACAAGGTCGCAAGAGGTGACTGAGAAATTAGTTAACAACAAAATGACACGCAAGCAAATCGTTGCATTTCTATTACACAAATATTTTTCTATTTATTATTATTTGCCGTATTTAATTAATTTGTTTACTCTTTTCAGGAGCTTCGCAGCATCAGAAATCTGCTTTCACGCCGCGGCCTCTACACTGAGACCATTCGCAAAGTCTGCAACGGATGTGGAAGGCTCGAAGGCAGCCTCTTTGCTCTCTTCGGACTGCTGCTAGCTGGACGCCTCTTTTGGGGACATGGCCAGTGATCGTCGATCTCCAGACAGCAGCGCAGCGGCATCCAGCCATGAGTCCAGCCATACTATGTTAATTTATGTGTAAATTACTTAAGAAATACAGAAAGAGAGGGAGAGAGGCAAGATCGCCGAGTGCACTCACCGAAAAACCTAACCAAATCGAGCTGTACTCGCAGTGCTTCCGCTTTTAATTGCTTGTCTTGTCAATTAAACCCAATTACGGTGGAGACGGGGCGGGACTTAAGTGGGCATTAGCCGTTGGCTAGTTGTAGGCGTTAAGCGTTTAATTAATTCTTAATTCAATTAGCGGGGATCTCAACCCGGCGTCTGGACTTTTTGGTATTACTAATTCACCGGAACTAATTCACAGAAAATACTTTATTTTCTCTCTCCCTGTTTTTTTCCTCCCCTAAGCCATAAGCCCCAAAAGTAGGCAACGTCCTAGGGATTGCCAAAAATGTTATTCTCTTACACATATTGTTCATACGCCGCGTTGACACAGTCACACACAAAAGCCAATGTCACACACTGATTACGTTGTTAACATTCCACGTTTTTTTACACTATCAACTAGATGCTAGGTCTCTTATCAGGCCTAGGCAACTGCTCTCCGAGTCGATAATGGATCGTAACCGGGCTAGGGTGGCCCCCCAGCAATCATGGCCATCATAAACAGTCGATAGCCTCATGTTTCTGTTCCAAATTCACGAGATACTACCTCTCAAAGTTCACAAGTCTGGCGAGTGTTCTGTTTTGGCTCCTAATTCTTTCCACTTTGTTGATAAGGCACCCAAATGTTATCAGCCTTTGAGAAAGCCAAGAACAAGTACTAAACAGTCTACAGTCTGCTACGCTGGACGCACTCGTAAAAAAAGAAAATAAGCAATCTCTCCTCAAGTTCTGGGTGTGTGTGTGTGGAAAAGTTTGGGCCACATAAAATATTCCCCACAGATTCCGATGATTAATTTGCCTTAGTATGACGAAACCAATATGCATTCGAGCACCAAGAGACAACGTGCCAGGCAAAAGATAAGGTCTAAATCATCGTTCCGATCGCTCTCAGATAATGCAGCTTGCCCCCGCTGAGTCTGACTCGCACTTGAACTTGAAGTGCGGTCATCAGCGGTCTTTATTTTTATTATTGTTTCTGCCATTGTTATTGTTGACTTTTCGATTTTTCACCCGCACACTTACTGCCGGATTTTACAACGCCTGATTGCAGTCATAGAGACCCGACGTTGTTATTTTGAAAATAATAATAATAATAATTCACCAGCCGCGCGACGTCTCGCAGCTGATAAGGGGGGGCAGCACACGTTAAGTGCTCATGATAGTCATAAGTATTACAAAAGAGCGAAGCCTATACATATCTTAGACACGGGTTCGATCCAATATGCACAATCAGCTGGCGGGCAGGATGTTTCTAAATGGCCTGATCTGACCTCTGTCGAAGCCATGGGATGAGCCAGCTAAATTCGTCACGAAAATGTGTCAGTTACAGTCGAACTTCTCTAAGCCGAACATGACCTACAACAAATGATTTTTCTTATTTTGCCTTGTAGGGGGGATTTCACAGACAAACAGCAAACAAACACTTATCAAGTTTTTCTATTTGAAGTTTATTATCAACTACGACTGAGGTTAGCCATAGTTAAGATATCCTAAAGTGCAGGTTTGTATAAGTTTGGGAGACTTTGGAACTGATTATTTAAGTTTTATTTAACCAAGTCTCAAGTTTTGTTTATTTATCACTTGAAAAAAGACTGTGAAATTTAGAAGTTCTTATTTATTTGAAAGAAATATCTATTTTAAGGAGCATTACACATATAATTTTTCAATTATTAAATCAATTTCGAGCCTTGAGTTTTAATAGCATTGTTAAAATGTCTAAAAATAGGAAAAAAAGATTATAAATTGATCTAGACAAGGCTGGTTAGGCTGGTGGTAGTGCAATACAAAGTACTGGTTATATTGAAACTTACTGGAATCTACATTTAAATCCATATTATTCCATAAAATTTAGCTAGGAAAACTTGGAAGGAAATATAAAATAAAGTATACTTCAATATGTTCTATATATATTAATAATATTAGGTTATTCCTACCCCCCAAGTTCCCCTGATAAGCCCAGCTTAGTTGCTGTCGTAGAAATTAGGTTGAAGTGTCATAATTAGGTCAGTTCCAAGACGCAGATGCTAGACTGTACATACTTTTAATGCTGATTTACGTCATCGGCTGAGGAGTATATATTCAATTGTGCAATATTCGCACAGCTGTGGAGATCAGCCTTTGGACTTTGGCCAGCAGCCACCGCCGCACTTCGGAAGTGCATTTTTCCTTTATTTTATTATTTTGGTTACGGAAACCCGTCTCGACTGCAGTAAACAAGCCAACAAACTTTGGCCAGAAAATGCGTCGCATTTCGCTTTGTTGCAATTGCATTGCCTGAAAAATAACAATAACCTGGTCATAAGCTAATCAATTGGAAACCCTTTGGGCACCGCCAACCATCATTAGAATGAACACCTGATAAGCTGCAAACTACTACTTAAAAGATAGTGTCGAGTCGAGTGATAAGGCATCGCCATGTAGCCATGCGCCGTCGGCTATAAATACCGAATCCGGGGCGAACTGAGGCCACAGAAACGAATCGTGCGCGCCCATGAGTTGAACCAGCGAGACATCGGACAGATCCACTCCACAAATCCAAGCCCCAGAGCAACCCAACTGTGATATAGTAAAGGCAAAAAAAAGAACACTCCAAAGATGTCTGCTGCCAATAAAGTGAACTTCTTGGTGGGTGCCACCAGCCGCTACATTGCCGGACGCAACGCCGTGCAGACGGTGTACTGGAGGACCTCCGCCGGACCCAATCCCCGGATGGTGAAGACCAACAAGTTCTGCGAGTTCGATCGCAGCCAGAAGGCGCCCCAGAGTGTCCGGATGCAGAAGTACAATCGCAGCTTTCTCCGGGATTGAGGGAACTCCAGTTCGGGCCCTAACGAAATGTTCCTAATCTAGTTTGGTTTTTTTTTTTTCGCGTGCACTTTTGTATTTATTGTGTATATAGTATTTTGTAAGGCGATATGTGTAGAGTTAATCGAATTCAAGACGAAGCCAGCGCTACGACTTGTCATGTACCTTGGCATTAAAAATAATAACAAAGCTTTAAAAATAAATGCAAATGCTTTCTAGCTCGTAGTATTTACACAAATATTTTGCGTCGTTTTTTCTGCGTCATTTAATCAAAGGCAATGACATCAATCGATCCGTCGAACGTACAGAATAAAGAAAAATAAAAACTCCAGTCGTTTGTAATATTCGGTTTATTCCTTTTTTAATATTTTATTTATTTAGTTTTATATTTTTATTACATACATTGAGTTCTCGTATATATATAATTTCTTGGGTTTTATGTTTATGCTTTACTTCCTTTGTCGTATGTAATTATTTTATATAATTTTTCATTTAGTTTTTATAATTTCGTTTTGTTTTTTTAGATATCGTTCTTACTTATTTGTTATAGTATATTCTCGCGATTTGTTTTGTGTTTTGTTTTTAGTTTAATTTAATTTGCTTTGTGTTTGAAATATGTTGACGTTAAATTTTTGGTTTTCTTTTCGCTTTTTTTGTTCTTTAATTTTTCTCTTCGTCCGTCTTCGTTATGTTACTCGGGTTGTTCTTTACTTAAAATTACAGCCTTTATAAATAATTATTTTTTTATGCTAATTATCATGGTTTTTTTTTTGGTTTGCCTTTTCCGTTTTTTTTTTGTTTGTTTTGAATTTTGTGTTCTCTTATATGTTTTGCTTTATACTTTTTATTTCGCTTGCCGTTGTACTACGTATTCATTTTGCTTTCGTTATAATTTTACTAAATATATATATATATATATATAGAGACTTTTTCCGCATCGTACCTTGATGGATCTGAATAATTTGCACACATGTATGTATATAATATATATATGTATATATATAATATAATTGTTATCTAAATATATACTCATATAGACCTCATATATATTTATTTTCATATTTGACAATTTCAGTTGGGCTTAGTGTCTGGCTTTGCTTTTGTAGTGTAGTGTATGTAGTTCTGGTTTTCGATCCTTTTTCTTTTCTTTCTTTATTTTTTTGTTCTTTAATTTTTTTGCACACGGAAGATTTACACACATGAATAAAAACCGAAAAAATACACACAAAACTTTGTGCATTTCCTTAGCTAGCTTTGGTTTCCGTTTTGATACTTTCTTTTGGAATATGTTGTGTTATTCATTCATTTATTTATATGACCTCTGGTTTTTATTTGTTTGTTTTTGCCTATAACTCAATTCACATCAAAACAGTTTTCGTTTGGTTTATCTCAAAAGAGAAAAATATATATTAATTATTATCTTTTGTATTTTACCATTGTTTTTTTTATTACCTTTATTTTTTCCTTCTTTCTGGTTTTTGATTAAAAAATATTGCAGCTCAAAATTGTAATACTTTGGTTTTCCAAGATGAATTAAATTACTGTACTTATGTCCTCTCTAAAGCATAGAAGAACACAGTAGAGATCAGTTGGGTTTTTCTCTATAATCGTCCCCCGTGCTACCGCTACGCCTACGTCTATCTCTTGATCTAATTTCCCTCGTTAATTATATGGCGCCCTCTTCAATCTCCTATCTCCTTGCTGATATCATTTCTTTAGTGGGCTGTAATTCGTTCGGTTACGTTTCCGTTTCCGGTTCCGGCTCTCTGTGTCTGTGTTTGTGTGTCGTCTGCATTACGTATTTCCATGACTCTACTTTTATGCTGCTCAGTATATAGTATATGTATATATAGACTCTTATGTATGGTAAATTGTTTTTACTAGAAATGTTGCTTTCTTTTACGGAAGAATTTGGATACATTTTCTTAGTTTTTTTTTATTTTTAATCGTGTTTTCCACTTGAGTTTAGCTAAAAGTATAATTTTTCTAGTATATTACTCATTACTCCTGCAGCTAATCTTGCTATGTATTTTTGTTTTCTGTCGGTTTATAGCACATTCATTTAGGCGCTTTAATTGGCTTAACATATGTAGGTGTATCGGTGATTGGTAATCGGTAATCGGTATCGGTATGTGTTTAGATCGCGGCCTCACAATCCTCTTTTCTACATGCCTGCATCCTTATCTCGGCTTCAGCACAATTTCTCACAATGTGCAGCTAGCACTTCGATTTAATTATTTATTATTATTTAACCTACACATGTACAAATGTGTGTGTATATTTTTGCAACAGAATTTCGGCTTTTCCGGGGTTGTGGCGGACAAGGATAATGGGTTTTTGTCAACTCAAATGGAATATATGGAACGGGCTTAATGGACTGTTTTTGTCAGCAGAAGGCAGTAAACGAAATTCTGTGCAAATATCTGACGAAACAAGGTCGACTAATGAATCGAAAAAAGTCGAAGAAAATTGCATTTAAAATTTTACAATTTCCTTTTTGTCGTTTTAGTAAATTCTTCAGTTTGTCTGTGTTTGTGTGTTTACGGTGTGTATTCGTGACTAAAAATACTCAACAATTTCGTTTACATGAAACCATTTTAGCTACAATTTATACTTTGTTGTATATATGGTTAAATATTTCCTACACATTTCGCTTTCAACATTGTTAGAAAAACCCATTTGTTTTTAGTTCGTTTTTTTGTTGTTGTTTTGCTTTTCACCATTTGCCATGTTTTTATTTGCCTCTCGCTCTAGAAATTGCTCTGTATATATCGCGATATATCGTAATTAGAAATTGTAATTCGAAAAAGATACTTTTGCTGACAACAATGATCCGAAAAACAGATTTGGTGGCGGGTTAATGGTGACCTCGACCGAACAAAGGACCTAATAATGGATCGCTAAGTACGACAATAGAGATAGATTGCCTACTCTACACGTGGCAGCGGCTATGTAATGCACCTATGTGTGTCAGGGCTGCCCCTCGATTAATCGATTAATCTAAAAGAGTTCGTTGCACGTTTATTGTATTCTTAGGCTTGTCCTACTCCAAGCGCTCCTCTATTGCCTTCCGAAATAAGGATCTCTCTATAATACCCGGCTGAATCGATCCCAAAACGTATATATTTCGTGAGTTTGCTGGAGGATACAATGGGGACTTTTCAATCTTTATACAATATTCATCACATTTTCATCTTGTGGGGTTTTTTTCTGCCTAGTTCTGGTTGCTAATTAATTTATTATTTATATTATTGCTGCGCCGTTTATATTTGTTTAGTTACTAATGTAAGTACAATATCATAAAAATAAAAATAACACTGTATATTTTGTTATTTACCATTATTAATTTCATTTCGCTCCGTTTTAATTGTTCATAAATTATCCTTTTGTATTTTCTGTTTAGTTTTTCGCTTGGGTTTCTTGTTTTTTTTGGTTTTTTTTCTTTATTTTGCTTTTTATTGTAAATATAAATATATATAATATATATCTCAGGTTTTCCGTTTATTAAGTACAATATAATATAACCATATACAAAGCGGAGCCCCATACAGTTCCCTCTCGAAAGTCCCACATCCTGAATGTCCTTGGCTCCGACCGTCCCGCGTGCGTGTGTGTGGCATTTTGAAAAATTCGTAAACGGTTAGTACACTTTTAATATTCTTAGTTATTTTTTAGCGTCAGTCTTGTGTAAATTAAATTTTACTTCAAAAAACGTTTTAACGCGCACACACACACACACAGTGGGGCGCACGCACGCATGCGCAGTGCGCACAGTGGGCCTCCTGCTGGCTGGGCTGGGGTTGTTCTGCTCTCATTGCACTCCTCCGCTTTCACCGACGCTGCTCGGGCCGCTTCTTGTTATAAAAAATTGCTGCTCGACTTTACATATACATATGCATATACATATATATATCTTTATATGTATATATATATATATATATATATATATATTTAATAAAATGTATATAATATATATGCGTGTATACACATATAAGGTTTATTCAATTCACACGTAGACGTTTGTTAAAAAATGCATTTTTCTTATGTAAAAATGTTCTGCCATTCGAATTGCTTTACCTTTTAAGTCACCCTCGTAAATATTTGAATTTTTGGTATCTGATTACTGATTTCATTTGTGTTGAGACGCCATCGAGAGATATATTGTTCTTGTACATTTTATATATATATATATGTATATGTCTGTATGCTTATCAGATCATCGACTAAGTGTATGTAGTTTTGTATGCCTCTGTGTTTTAAGATTATAATTACTCGTCTAATCGCTCATCGCATTCGGGAAGATTAAAGTTTACACACGGTAGTGATAGAGAGAGAGAGATAGGAGTTAAAGACGAGCGAGCTTAGCAAATCAATTGTAATTGAACTACATTTAGAGTTTAGACAAGAGTTTAGTCCTAATAAATTGCCGCGCTTCTTGTTATCGACTTCTTTTGAGATTAGAGCTAATTTGACACAACCGTTTAATTCAACTATTTTATTCATATCTTAACGATTCGCGTTTGTTTGCTACTTTAGCTGATTTTAGCCTTCTTAGTTGCCGACTGTTGACGGCTGTCGCCATATGCTACTTAAAGATTCGTTGCTTTTTGTATTTGGCAGCACCTGGAAAGTATGCTACACTTGATCGGGAAGAACTGAAAAGTAAAAACCAAATTATAAGAGAAGTGTAATAAAGAAGGGATCTTTTGTTTTTTGTTTCGGGCTCATTATTTTTCTTTTCTTTTTTATTTGCATTTAGGAATGACATTACAATCTGTATCTGAACATGATAGATTTTGAAAAAGGAATGACAACTTATCACAGATTTGGTAAAATGAGAATCGAAAATCGCGAACTAACACAGTTACCAAAATGGAAATCGCATAAAATTTAGAAAAATTAAGGGGCCGATTGGACAGCGATCAACGATCAACGTTTAACGATCTCAACAATCCGCAATCAACGATCAACGATCAATGATCATAGATCAACGATCTAAAAATATCATGATTCGGAGCTTCATCCTCGTCTAGTGGTAAGAGTTGAACCCGAAACGAATGCTAATGTAATCGCTGCGAGATGGTTTTGCCTCTAAAGGTATTCGCTCGAGTGCCAGGCCATTCCGGATCGGGTGAGTCAGCAAGGACACTATATTCGGGTCTTTTGGATGGTGTGATCACAATGGTAATTTTGAGAAGTTGGGATATGCTTCGGTTGCTTCGAATTGAACTCGGGATATTCGGTATGTGGTCACATATATTTGCTTGTGCGGAGAAACGAAGTTCTTGAGATGAGTTTAATGCCCGCTCCTAGTTTTGATCCTGAATCTGTGCCCTCTTATGGCCTGGCCTCTCCTCTCCTTCTCCTCCTCCAGTAGTCGCACGCTCACACTCGCTGCCACGCACCCTTCGCTCTCCAAAAATGTCGTAGTAGTAGGAGTAGTAGTAGTATCTTGCGAGATTAACAAATAACATAAACGAACGAACAAAAAATTAACAATTTTAACGCTGAAACAATGGACCCGTAGATTCCTCGCTGGGAACCTGGGCTTTGGTTATGGTTTTGGTTTTTGTAAGTGGTTCGTGGTGGCTTGAAAACGAAAATATCAAAAGCACAAACAAGTATCTAAGGAGTTGTGTGTGGCATCGCCATCGTCCACGTCTTATCGATGATATGGGGGTCTTCGTTCGTATACACGCCTCTTCTCTCTATATCCAATCCATCCTAATTTCTGATTTCAATTGCGACTATCCTACGAAATGTGTCTTGATCTCGATCTCTGCATTCTATATTCTTGAACTGCCCCTCCCCCCATTGTATTGGCCCTGCTGCTGCTGTTCCTACTGCTCCACCAATTCCCAGGAATTGGTAGATCTTGGTTATAGTCGATTGCCGTTTGATTCATCGTATTCCGTCCAGGAATTCGGCGGCGACTGGTGCGAGTTCGTCGTCGGCAGGTGATGGTGATGCAACATTGGCGAGTGGTTATCTGTACAAAAAAAATATATAATAGGGAAGGACACACACTATTGGGAGAGAAAGCCAAAATATAACCAACTGAAAATGAAATAAAAGCGAACCAAGGTATTTGCAATTTGTTTCTTTTTTTGTTGTTTTCTTTTGCATCTTTTTTTGTGTTTTGCATTTTGCTAAAATTATTAAGTAGCTGTTGCTTTATTGTTATTGCTATTTATGCGTTCTTTTCTTTCTCATTTCTCATCTCTATATATATTCATAGGTAGTATAGTGTGTTGTGTGTTGTGGGTGTACGTGGTTAAATATGTTTCGTTTTTGTTTACTTCTTGTGATGATCATGGGATATTATCTTCATAATATGCATGTATATATATATATGTAATTTTACACAACGCGAGACTCCTCCATAGAGGCGGAAGTGGATCGATCTCCCCGCCTCGCACTTCCTCTCTCGTCCATCTCTTGTATATATATTTATGTAATTGCTGAATTCATTTAGGTAGGTAGGTACTTAGTCTAAAAACATTTGTGCTCGTAGTTGAGCTGCACTTAATCAGTTGATGTTTCCTTCATTAAAATATATATTATTCTTTGCGCTATGATATATATGTATTGTATATATATATAATTTTCACTTCGCTCTCACTTCCTTTCTCCTTTACTTTCATCTAATTGCTATTTCCGTTTGTTTTTTGTTTTTGTTACTTGCCATTTGTTCATTTAATATATATATATGTATATATAATATAAATATTCACTATATATAAACTAAATAGATTTTTACGATGGGACAATCTGCTCTCTGCTCTTTGCTGTTCAGTAAAAACTTAAGAACTCCACACTTCGGTCGCGCTCTCTCTCGTCGTCGTACAATAAATTGAGTTTACAAACATTTTACACTCGTTTTCATTTCGTTTCGTTTGTTTGTTTGTTTTGTCAGCAAAAATGTTCATTCATTCTTTAATCAATTAATCGTTATGGTTTTAATTATGCCTTGGCATTATCTTTATAATGTATATATATGTATATATCTGTATAATATATATTTAATATTGTTTTAAACCTAAACAATTTATTTATGAATTTTCGCTTTTTCAAAATATCACGTATATACTTAAGTTACGCCTTGGATTTATTAGTTTATGATCTGATCTTCTGTTGTGGATTAGTCTGCGGAAGAATAAAATTGCTGGGATGGCTGGAGAGCTGGAGAGCTGAATATATACTATATAAAAGACTGATGAATCGAACTCATTTCAATTTTGAACAAAATCGCCTCCTCTTCTCTCCCAGCAATTGCGAATTCTCAATCGAATCCTCGTGCCTTTCAAACTAAATAAAATCCCTATTGACTGACATACATGTAAGTACTTTCTTGGTTGGTGGTTTCTATGTTGCTTCTTCGACTTGATTTCAGTTTTCAGTTTTTAGTTTTTAACTAGAGCATGCCTTATTGAATTATTGCTTTTCATTTCATTACATTTTGTGTTGCTTCGTTTCAACAAAGAGTGATTACTAATTATTGTTACAATTCGATTTAAAAATGTATGTTTTTTATTTTCTTAGTTTTTTTCCTTTGTATTTAACTATTTAACAATTTAGTAAAAATTTGTCAACAAGTTTTACCCCGAAAGAAAAAGCCCATTTGCGGTGGCAGCACGCAGCACTCGGTAGCGAAATATGTCTTTCATTTCTCCCGATTTCTTTTTTGTTCAGCGAGTGTTGACCGCGGCGACATCTGTTTTTAGCAGGTATTTTTGAAACCTCTGGGTTGGTTTTTATAACGATCGATATCGATATAACGAAACGACACAGTGCGAAAACAGTATATCGTCGTTGAGTGGGCAAATAATTTAGTTATTTCGTTCAATAAGGCAATATACGTTAATATATATCTAAATATTTGTTTCGAATTTTCCGCTAAGGTATTTCATTCAGCCAAATTATGCACCAATTTCGTATTGTTTCTTCTTGTTTTGAATGGAATTCGCTCGCCGGTCCGCCGATACCGAGAGCGCGCACTGCCCCCGCAAATGTATCTTTAAATAATTTTGGTTAACACATCTTTCCTCGCTTTTGTTTCTTGCCTTTTCTTATTTTTTTTTTTTTTGATTAGTTTGATGCCATCATCATAACAATAGATACAACAGAATTTTAAGTATGTGTAGAGACAAAACAAAAATGATAAATCAACATTTTTGCAGAGCTCGCTTTTGCTTGGTTTTTCATTTTGTTTCTCTTGTACATTAGTTTATTAAATTGTTATATTATTTTCGTATATATATACATATATGTATATATATATATATATTTAACTATATTCTTGTGTAACACACACCTATGAGTGTCTATGTATTGCTTGAGTTTTATCTATTTTTCCTTTTCGCTAGAGCTTTGAGTTTAGCTTTCCTTTAATAGTCTCTCTAATATATGTTGTGTGTATGTTTTTTTCGCATTTGTTTTTAGTTTTTAGCTAGCATATTTTGAATATCTTTATTGTAGTTTTTTTTTGTATTTTCTTTTTTTTTTAGTTTTTATGCTTAGTTCACTTTTTGCTTGGCTTATGTGGCTACCTCTTCAATTTTCGGTTTGCTTTTAGTGTAAGTATTCTCGTTTAGACTAAAATTTCGTTTCAGTTTTCTTTTGCTTGGCTTACAAGTTAGTTTTCTTTTTTCTTTCTTTAGCTTGCCCCACGAACTCGGTGCGGAGAGTCAAGGATTAATTGCAAATAAATTATATCCTTGACTCTTCGCTCGGGATTCGTGGATGTGCGTAGATGTGTGGGTGTTGTGTGTGTGTGTGTGTTTGTTTTGACTTTGTCGTCTCCTTATTTTTGTAGCTTTGTATCGCTGTATGTGTGTCAGAGTTACGAGTTACATTTACTTTACGCTTTATATTGTATTGTATATATGTATATAAATTAATTTACGCATAATATTATGTCTTTAATCTTCGATCGCTGCCCCATATATAGTGTATGTAGTGTGTGTGTGTGTGTCCTCAAGTTATTTTCTATAGTATATTTAAGTATGTGTTTTTTTTTTTGCTGCACGGTGTGTGTGTATTATTTTTTATAGGTTTAAATACGGGTTTAAGTTCTGTCTTCTGCCATAAATATCAGCTGCCTTTCTGACTTTCCCTTCCTCTACACACACACACACTCTCTCTCTGTATCTGCCTCTGTGCAGTGTTTTTGTATCCTTATGGTTATAGCCCCCCCTGATCCTTTCTCCTGCTGCGGCTCGACCAAATGTTATCCCCGTCACTCACACAGGACTCCCACACACACATTACCAGCAGCAGCCAGGATGGTTCCATCTTTAATAACATAAGCAGCTTACTTTACAGCATTTTGCAATGGCTTTCCCTGTCTCTGTGTGTGCGTGTGAGTGTCCTTCCTCCAGTGCTTCTACGATTTCCTTTGACTAAACATTTCCGAAATTGCAGCTGTCGTGTGAGTGTGTGTGTTTATATATAAATTCTATTTATGCTTTAGTTTACTTTTGTTGTAGCTGTTTGTTGTTCTTGTTGTTGTGGCTTTTGTTGTTCTTGGTTGTTGTAGTAGTAGTAGGTAGCATCACTATTGCTGCTGTTGCTGCTGCATCTCCTCAAAGTTAACATGGATAAATTCCTACAAAATAATCGGAAAAATCGTTGGATATATATATACATACACACATATATATATATATTGCAGGTATTATTTATAATATGCATATATGCGCTTTTGTGCCGTCTACTACTACTATTTACAATCATTCTCTGCTATTTACAGCAAGCAAAACCGAACAGAAAATCGAAAGGAATCGAAGAATCGAAGGAGAACAAAAAAAAAACTATATAGATGTATAATTTCCCTCATGGCATTCAACTAATTTACATTACATGTTCATATATATATTTGTTGCTCTACATATACAATCATTGATATATATATATATGCGATGTGTGGCCAAAAACTAAAGCTCCAAACTTAGCATAAATTAAATTAAATCATAGGCATTATTAACATAATCGTAATAAACTAAAATTATAAACTAGGAGAGTGCGGCTGCTGCTGCAGTTGGTTGTTTCGATCAGAGTTTGGAGGGGCATATATATATAAAATATAGCGTATTGTAGTTGTAGTTGTTCTTGTTGTCGCATCTGCATCTGTCAGATTGTTGTAGTTGTAGTTGCAGTTGCAGTTATAGTTGTTGTAGTTGTTGATGTAGTTTTATGGTTTATTATTCAGGGCAGCTCTCAACGAAAAATTGGCGACTACGAAAATTTGTTTACTTTATGTTTTAGCTCTTTTTTTTGATTTAACCTATTTTGTGATAGTTGATTATTATTATTATTTTTGTTGGTGGTTGGTTGGTGGTTGGTGGTGGTGGTGCGCCAAGAATAAAATGAAAGAAAAGAAAGCAAATACCGATAATGTGTAGGCTCTACGACAAACGACAAAAATACCAGCGAGAGATACTAAATACTTGCGAAGCTGGCCTAGCACAACTCACCTTGGTAATTCTGAGGCCAAATGGTGGGAACATTCTGCAAAAGAAAGGAATTATTTGATTTGTAATTAATAGTTTATAATATAGAGGTGGTTTAAGAATAATAGCACTGGGACAACGTATTTTATGTGCACAAAAGTTATTACTTTCCCATTCTGAATTGTAACGTAACGAAAATTCTCTAAAATCATTACTGGCGGGATCGAAACAATTGTATCAAGTTTTAAATTATGTGAAAAAATATACATTATATTCACAACACATTAAGTAAAGTATCCTCTTGCTCAAGTTAGCAAGTTATTACCTTATGATTTCAATTATTATCTTATAAAATTACAATTCAACACTGTTCATAAACGATCCATAAACGATTCGGAATTGTAATGTAAAAAATAAACATATTCCTCTAGCCACTCTATGCTTAAGTTATTATCCTATAAGTTAATGATCCTCTAGTGCTATTATTTGTACCTGTATCAATTGCATTTCAAACTCACCATTGGCACACTGTAGTACTGATAGAATGGCTGATATTGCATGGCTGATGGTGGGTAGATGGTGGGAACTCCAGCAGCTGTAAAGTCAGTAACTAGGTTTGGTTAATTGTTTCCCAATTGATGGTTGTTGTTGGTGGTGTTGGTGTTTTTTGTTGTTGTTTATTTGGTGTTGATGAAGTATTTTTTTTTTCGAATAGAAAGAGAGTAATGAAATACAAAGAAAAGAAAAACAAATGTCAATAAAACCAAGTGAAACTCAGATAAACGATGAAGACCCCATCAGCGTAGAGAGAGATAACATACATATATATATAAGTAGTAAATATTTATATATATATATATTGGAAGCGATACACTCACCTGGTGGATAAACGGCGGCAGCGAACTGATCCATTGGTATATTGCTAATCGGTGCCGGCGGCGTGGTGGTATAGTAGACGGCTCCGTTTGTGGCCACAATCGATTGCAGAGGATTCGGCTAAAAGAATATAACGATTTATTAGATATGACGTACAATTTTTAGCATTGCAAGTTGGCAAATCTTTAAAAGAATAACCAAAACCTTCATATATTTATAAATGAAAAATACAATTATATTTATCGAAATTATCGATAAGCTGTATCGAATAATTTTTTAAATAAAACAATATCATGGAAATCGATAAATTACATACAATAATTGCCGTTAAATCACAAATTAAATACAAATAAGGCAAGGAGCAACGATAATTATCGATTAGCAGTATCAATACATTAAATTTTTGCAATACATTAAAAACAATAATGACGAAGCGAATTTGTACTATCGATTAGGACAAAAAGCCACGACAATTACAATTACATATTTTAATTGCCATTAAATTATTAGATAAATACAAATAAATAAGTCACGATAATTATAGAAATAATCGATTACCAAAATTAAAGCTTTGCTAGATCTATTACAAAACTATGAGGGTTCAAACTCACCTGTTTTTTAATGGCCGGGGCAATGTTCAGTTTGCGATCGCGTAGTACCACGCACTCGCCCTGTATTTGTTGGCCAAGAAGCGACATCGATGAAAGATAGATAGAGGAAGAAAGCATAAATGGGGGAGCATTAATATCGATATATTGCATTATCAATACACAAGCCGAACGAAGAAATTCAAATTCAAATCGAACGCAGCAGCATCAAAAATTCTCAAAAAATAGTTAAAAATTAATGCGCAACGCTTTTGGTTTTATTTTTGTGTCTTTTTTTTTATTATTATATATCTTCTGTTCATTATTTTTGTTTTTTTGCTTTTTATGGCACGGCCATGGCTAAGAGAGAGAGAGAAACACGTGCCAAGGCAAAATACCATTACCAAAGTTATATGTTTATTATATATATATTATAAAGGTGTATATGTTTATATTGTGGTGTGTGTGTGTGTGTGTTTAAATTAAGTAAGGTTTATTACAAAATGTCATGTACATATGTTGCATAAAAAGAGATCTGCTGTTTTTGCTGTGGGTTTTTAATTTGGCTTCAAAAGCAATTTCAATCGCCAACGTATTGTTCTCATTTCTTTTTGTTTTAATTCATTTTCAATTGGCGCGGCACAAAAATCAACAACATGTTTATTTTAATCAACAAACAATAACACATAAAATTCATTAACCAGAATAATAAACTCATTTAAATAAGTTTAATGTAAAAAATTAACTGAAATGGCACAAAAGCGTTTAAAGAACAAATTGAATTTGGAAAAAAAAGCTCGCTTTGTCATGTCGTTTCTTCTCTCGTCTCGTGTTCGTATCTTACTGGATGACAATAAAATCAATTTAATACAGAATAAAAAAAAACAAACAATTATTAAAATGTAAAACCAATTAGAAAACTGTGAAATGAAACACCAACACCAAGTTAAATATATATTAAAATAATACTTGATTACGAAAAGTATATATAAGTATAAACAGGGTCAGAGAGAGAGTAGGGAGGGAGAGATTAACCCCAGCTTGGGCCAGAAAGTTGAGGAATTCCTTTGAAAAGTTGATTTTGCTCGAGGTAATCGCATTTCTTCCTTTTTTTTGTATCTTTATACCCATTAAAAATGCATTTAGCATCTCTTCGACCCTATAAATCAGCCAATTTACATTTAATACCTTATGCAGTCTAAGGAACTACTACTGAGAGCCTCTTGGAAAGTCTGCCAGTTCGTCTTTAATTGCCAATTAGTCCCGCCTGATACCCTTGTGATTTGCGCTTGAAATGCATGAAAAGGACACGGCTCCACAAAGAGATAAGCCTGGACGACTCCTTGCAAACGGGGTTGGGTTCGCGGGTACTAGGAGATGCGGGGTGACCTCTCTTGGCAACGGTAATAACCATTAACCTAAGCAAATGTTTGCGGGCCAAGGAGATGCTACTTTGTCGTTATAAAAAAAAAAAGAGAACTAACTGGGGAGGGAGAAAGGAGAAAAAATGTGGAAAATGAAAATGAAAAGAAAAGCTGGGAGGCTTGGAAAAACCTGAGCCGTAGCCGTCGCCGCTTTTGCCGCGTATCCTTTCTGACCGCCGCTGGGCAAACATTCTTTTCATTTATGTTCGAGTTGGCCGCCCTCGAGCCATCGTCCTCGGACGGCAACATAAGGATAAGGGCCGTAACAAAGGGGCCAACGGTTGAGAAAGTAAACTAAAGATGAAACGTATGGCAAGGAGCGGCAGAAGAGAAGCCTCGGGAACCCCTCAGATCCCCATCCACCCTGGCCTTAACCACTCTTCTTTCTTGTCTTGACTGAATTTAATTAGGAATCCTTTTGGTGGCTGGCTTTTACGGTGGCCTTTTGTTTCAGCCCTACCCCCCTTTTCATACACAAAAAGGACAACAACACACAGAGGCTGAGGCTGAGGCTGAGGCAGCCGCAGCAGCTACTACTGCCGCCAGGTCCACTCTAAAATGATTTAAAATTGAATGAGAATGGGAATGAGCCTGCTTTCCTGGAGAGGAGTAGTAGTAGGCAAATCTCATACATTCGAAATGTGCGTTTCGAGTTTATTTTCGGGCACCAAATTTGCTCTAATCTAGATGTATTTTTATTTGTGTTGCGTAATTATGCATGTATGAGGTGACGATGGGCATGGGCTGTGGGCTGTGGGTTGTGGGATTGGTATCTGGATTGGGATTAGTTTGCCATCATAAAACATATACACAGAGATTAGTATTCGCAGTTGGGGGTGATATATATATATATATGTATATAGGCTGCTAGTAGGTACCCGAAAAAAGCCAGGCTATGCGGCTTTTGATGAGTTCGTGGTCGAAAAACTCCCCAAAAACTAAATGCGAAACTTTTCTAAATGAAATTTAATTAGTATAATGTGTGTCTCCCCTGAATCCAACTGAGTGTGTGTGTGTGTAAATTAAAACTTGGTTAAACGTTGCCAGGACTTGTCGTTGTTATATTGTTGATGCTGTGCCCATTTCAGCTTTTGCCTTTTGCATAGAGTGTGGTCGTTGTTATCCTTGTTCTGCCGCCGGGCATTATACTTGCTCGTCATTCATGTTGTTCCTGTTGCTGTTGCTGCTGCTCTCCCTTTGCATTTCACAAGGACACTCGTGGCCCAGACTCGGAGGAGCGCAAGTAGTGGAACAACAACGGGCAACGAGAACGACAACAATGCATATTAATGACGAGCGGCAAAAGTTTTTCACTTAATATGCCACCGAGCACAGGGCGGATGCTTCAGAGAATATATATATATGTGTGTATATATATAAGGAGGGTAAAAAGTAAACGAGAGAATTTGCCCTGAAATGGGTAAAAGTTGCATCACTCGGCGGCGGCAGCGACGGCCATCCAGCCATCCAGTGGTTATGCAATAATTATAATCAATTAGTATGCCAAAACGAAATATGGCAGACAAGTTCATTTTGTAATGAGCCACCTTGGAGGGTAAGCTGTTTATGGACCGAACAGAACACCTAGCCCAGATCTTGACCCTATATAGAAGGGTTACATCTGGCTTTTACTACACAGGGAAAATTGATTGATACGATTATATTATTATGCTATTATTCTTAACTAATTCCAGCTGTTATTCGAAAGAAAAACATATTTTAAAGTCTAGTTAAATTATTACCCAAATTTGGCGGTGTAAAGTTGCATATTTATTATCATTTTCCACTATTGGCACTATAATTCTCAACTGATTGTTGCAATGGTGTGGGAAACATATTTTTAAGATTAAAGATTAGTCTAATCAGCAATAGGAAATGCTAGCAATAAGAACAAGCCTTTTAACTAAATTTATAAAATATTTGGGAGATGGCTAATTCTCTACTAATTCTAGCGGTTCTTCTTGGTAACGCTTAACAGCTCATTAATTTGAAATGGCAACCTTTGACATGACATAATTAAGAAAAGAATTTAGCATATCGCAATATAGAAAGTTGCATTAATAATAAGATCCCACTTTTAACGATATAATTTTCAACTGATTCCAGCTGTTCTTTGGTTTATTAGCAACCTTTTTATTTTATTAAAATAAACAAATTATGTAAAAGTAAATTTCTTTTCTCTGTGTAGCTTTTGTGGAGGTGAGAGCGTAGGTTGCTCTGGGGAGCAGGTGATTGGACTGACAACTTTGGGATCGAGAGAGACATATTCCCCAGGAACTTTTACGCCGCACTTACTTTACTTGCTGGGTGGTTTTTTTTTTGTTTAATTATAGGAACTGAATTTGATTATTATTTATTACTGCTGCTGCTGCTGCTGCTGCTTCGTTAATTTTATTCCGCAATCGGGAAAAATGTGCAATACACAATCGATTCGATCGAAAAATCAGCAAATTAGGCGAAACGGAAAAGATGTGCCAACAATGCAACTTTTACACGAAAATAGAAATCAAAAAGGGAACTCAAGACTGGATCAAACGAATTAAGGCAACAAGGCAACGCACTAAGGTATTTGTCTATATATAGTCTAGTCTATATAAAGTCTATGGAGACCGTGCTCCAAAAACGGAGCCAAAAGAGCAAAGACGCTAATTGTTTAATTGATTGCATAAAATGAGCATTAAAAACGGTGCAACGAACTCAACATTGTGGGATCAAAGAAATATGGAAAGTAATGCTGCCTACGCTGGGGATATATAGTATTAATGTGGTTTATATAACTGGGTGGTGGTGAGTGTTGTCGGGTGTATGTATAATGAGTGGTGATTGGTTTTCTGGCAATGAAACGATATAAGGAACGCAACGGAATCGAATGTAACGTAACGTAATGGCAACGCAACGGAAATGTAACGTAACTCGGAAACGTAAACTCAACAAAAACGCAATAAGAAGAAATTTATAAAAGAACAAAGTGCCGTCCGTACCTAAGGCGGTACATCTGATCATCATCTTATATATCTCATATATATCATATATCATATATATTATAGCGCTAAAACGCGACTATAAATCGTATGAGGTATTTGGTAGTAGTAGTAGTAGTAGTACATAGTAGTAGTATCAGTAGTAGTAGGAGGAACCGACGTCTCATAGTAGGTAGTACTTGTGTGTGATGGGTCAGGTAATGCCCTAAAAGATCGGAGCACAATTTATAGTTGTGTGTTGAAGATATACATATATGCTGCTGCAGTGTAATCTTCTCTCGATAAGAGTTCTATTTTTAAAAAATATACGTAATACGTTCGGTGTTCGGCTCGCTTCATCGGGTTTCGAAATCATAATACTGGCGGATTTTCTTAATTTTCTTCTGTTTTTTTTTGTTTTCTTTTTTTTTATAAACGTTTAACAGGCGACATTAGCAACAGGTCAAAGGAGTGGTACTTACATCTGCCTGCAGTCTTTGCGCCTCCTGCTCTGTTTCGAATGTGACGAACCCGTAGCCCTTGCTCACTCCAGCCCGGTCCACAATGATCTTGGTGCTCTTCACTGTGCCGTAGGCGCTGAAGACGCGCGTCAGGTCTGCCTCGGTGGTGTCGCCACTAAGAGGGAAAGAAAATTAATTAGTTTTGGTATAAATATAATTCTAATAATTAAAGAAAGTAAAGAAAATAGCCTTTTACTGAGCTTATTACTGCATCATTTTTGTTTAAAGAATTAATTTAGTTTTAACTACAAGCCCAGCACTGGGGCTTGGGAAATCAAAACTCTCCGAAGGAGTATTTCCCTGAATTCTTGGCTTTAAACAAGTAAATTCCAGCAGAGCATACCAATTCTGCTTAAGAGTCCTAAAAAATGTATATTTTTATTTATCATTGCAGGAATATTTTTCTAATTCATTAAGCAAGATAGATAATTTTAAAGACAGGTTAGACTAGCATTTCTGTGAATAAATCCGTGATATCTTTGCCGATAAACGCAAACGTGTGAGCAGAGCTCGGGCAGCGCAACTTGCATACTCACGAATCTATCTACCAGACATCACTGTTTTAAAGAATTTACAAGACAAGATTACCTGCTGAAGCTATTCTATAACTTAAAGCATTAAAGATTTATTCAAAGAAAACGAAAGGCACTTTCTGATAATCCTACGGTTTTTTTGCAACACGTTATAAAAGCAAATCCCTGCCAGCTGTAAAAATATAGCTTAAGACCTTGCTTTTCCATTTTCGCAATTAAAGAGTTGCTCCTAAATCAAAGGCAATTTTCTTGGATTAAAAGCTCCAACTTTGGGTGCTTTTATGTGCAAAACCCACTCACCTGATGCCACCCACAAAAATACGGTTGGGGATAAGTGTGCCGTATTTGGGTGCCGCCAGTGGCGCCTCCAACGCTCCAGCGGGTTGTGCCGATGGAGGCGGCGCTGCTGCGATTTTGTGCATCTCTGCGGGTGTCGTCTCCAGACGAAAGTTGGCGGCTCCGAAGGGCAGAATCTTGAGGCTGTTACCGGAGTTGGGGGTGCGCGCTGGCCAAAAAATTATGTTCGCTTTTCGCTGAACGCTGCTCGCTGCTTCTCGTTGATTGTGGCGGCTTGGTATCTCTTTTTTTTAGCGGGATCGGAGTTCTGCGGCTTATCGGATCTGGATCGGAACGGATCGGAACGGATTGGCTGGCTATTAGGCGGCTGAGGTTATAGATTTGCTTTCCACTGCACGCATATATATACAGTTGGTTGTTTGCGCTCCTGGCTCGAGATCTGAAAGAGGCGATTTAGTTGAAATAGGAAATTAGTTGCGCTCATTAATAAGCCATTAAAATAATCAGCCACATGGCCAGAAAAACAAAAGACACGACGACGACGACGGCGACCACGACGAGCGTTTGAATCTCGGGAAAGGAAAATAAAAAAGCAAAGAATTGCCCCCTACATTTCGAAACGAATCTATTTCTGGCACAGCCGACATATGTCACACGAGGAAAACTCGACGCATACACACAGAAAACTAGCAGAGGTAGTCGGGCACCATGTGTGCACCATAAATTCACCTTCAGAAGCGGCGGCGAGACAACTAAATAGCACAGAGAGTTTAATTTTAACAGCAGCAGCACACATAGCAGCAGCATCAGCAGCAGTAGCAGCAATATCGCAGCAACATCAGCAGCCGCAGTAGCAGCAGCGGCAGCAACAATAAACTTGCCTTGTCAACAAGGCGGTTTAAAAAAGTTTTTTTTGGGCCACACCAGAGGCATGATGTGCAGGCACAGGAAAAAATTAATAACTATATTTTAATTGTTTTATCTATTTAATATAGGAATTTTATGACAATGCGATTTTTTTATTCAGAGCCATTGACATCAAATTTCTAGCTAACTTCTACCATATCGACGCCAATTTATTATATTTAAATTGCATTCTTTAAGCGAAACATATTTAAGGTTTACCATTATAATTAATGAATTAAAGCCCCTGATATGTGCTGTTACGGCTTTTCTAATGCTAATTTAATGCATTAATTGGGAAAAATAGTACCACTGTTTTTTGTTTAGAAGCAATAAATAAATAAAACTCCGCAGCGAATATAATTTGCCTTATAATTTGAATGTGAACTAATAACAATAAATATAAATTAACTAAACCATAAAATGGCTTATACATATATACACTGAGGTTTGATAAATGTGACATGGGGATAATAAAAAAGGAAAGGTATTATTTCTTAAGATGTTATACAGACCATAAATGCGAATGATGCCAATATAAAGAAAGGCGCAAAGAGCACAAAGTCCAAAGCAAAGGAGGCATGTACAATTTTTAAAGTTAGTCGGCAATAATGGTACTGATGACGACCCTAGTAAGTTACAAAATAATTGTATTATATATGTACATTTAGCATAAGCCGTAAAGTCCGCAAGGAGGACGATTCTTCTTGGCCGTTTAAGGCACTACGGTCAGTACACTCAAGTGACCCTTGCGACGTCAAAAGCACGTGCTTATTAGGCTTAGGTGTTGGTAGACGCGATAGGAGAAAGTATAGGTAATAAAGGTAAATCTCTCCTCTGAATTAGGACATCCAAGAGCATTATGTTCCGAATATTAATAAAAACGTATTTTACCTACTGAAATACTTTTTATTTAATTTCTTAATTGATAAATTCTCATAGTATATCCCCACTAAATTTCTTTCTCTGCGTCTCCCGTATATAAACGTGTTTCTAAGGCCTGTTTTTATGTCCATTATTATGCCGATCAAGGAAACTCTAACATGCACTAATTTGAGTTTGAGTCGGAATACATTCGCAGCCTTCGTCAAACATTTTGATGTGTTTGGAGATGGATGGATAGGGGGTAGATGTGTGTTGTGTTAGATGATGTTTGCATGTTCTGGGCGTCGCATGTTTGCTGCTAGCCACCGCCGGCACTTAACGATCCCACATACAATATACATATTCGTATGCCGGCGGCATGTAGGTGTTTGTATATGTACAAACGTATATCCCTCCTATCCGAATCCGTATCTGAATCCGTATCATCGATGATGATGGGGCGACGCGCTCCATTGCCCAGTGCTGGTTGCTTATCATTTAACATTTATCTGGGCCTCCTCCCTCCCGCCTTTTGAAAAGACGACAACTGTCCGGCAATGGACGTGTACGTGAGCGAGTGCGATTGGCTCACATAGCGCAGTGGAAACATAATTAAATTTTCATTAACAATGAAAATGTCAAAATTGTTGGCGTTCCCCGCTGAAGTTTGTGCTATGCGAGGCATTTCAATTGTAGCGAGCGACCTGATCGATTTAAAGATATATATATACTTATATACAGATATACGGATGTATGCAGGGACGTGGGTATGGCGGATGCATGTATGAGATATCTATTTAATGGACGGTGTGGGAAAGTTGTTGCCAACACGTGATTATGGCTCAATTTCGACCCATTTTCCGCTATCTGCGAACAAATTAATTAACCGAATATAAGTGCTTGGCCATAAATTCACTCTTTTGGGCCAACTTTTTAAAGCAGAATCTATAAATATGAAAGCCAAGTAACACATATATCTTCCGCTCATTAAAAGGCGTCACAATTTTCCAAAATACAAAATGAAAATCAAAGAAAATGGAATATTTTTAGATGCGAGAAAAACAAAATCGTTTTCTTCATTTACTCGAATGACGTTGGCATAAAAAGGAATATAAATACTTGTATGCCCGGCAGATTTTCTATATCTATACTATATAGAAATGTTCTTCTTTTTTTTTGCCCAATAGAAAATTGTGAAAAACTAAAAGCTTTGGCATCGTAGATTTTCTAGGCTCTCTCGAGCGGATGTGGCCAGCAAGCAGCATAAAGTGGGTGAGGCTAAAGCTGATTTGCCGATGGGCTAAGTGCCCCTGACATGATTCATGATGCGGCCCAAACGGGCAGAGGCGAAGGACGGTGGCTGTCTATATAGTGGAAATAAGCGCTCATGATTTATGTCCGCCTCTTAATTATTTACAATATTATGAAATTATTTTTGAGAACTTTATTCCCGGGCATTAGCAAAATTGATGATGCCAGGAGATGGGACACACGCCCAGCTACTACTCGTAGTAAAATGGCGACAAAGAGAGAATACCGAGCAGGTCGAGATGAATTATTAAAATGTTCATTACTCCGGGCCCTGGCAACTTGGCAACTCGGGCATCACAGAGAACTACGGGAAATGTGGAAAAGCCACGGCAACAGCAGCAGCAACAACAGCAACAACAGAGGTCAGCCGGAAAATCACAGAGTCAGCGTCAGAGTAAAGCTAGTGTTCCGGGCGATATCAATGGAATTTAATCAACAGCAGCAGCCAGCAGCCAGCTCAAAAACTCCCACACCCAATAGCCCAGCATTATAGTTAGTACTCGCCACCACCACCACCACCCACCCACAACAAAATGTCAGTCAGTCATTCTATCACTCAGCCATTCAGCCATTTTGAGGTGCTCGTTCTCGTACTCGTCGCAGTCAACAATATTGCGAAATTCCACGTGCGAAAATTGCGCGAGTAATGCCAATGGAAACGAGAACTGCCAGGGAATTTTTTATTCGCCCAAAGAGGGTTAAGAGTTTATGCCAGAGTAACGACCATGCAGTTGCTCACTAGTATCTCTGTGTATCTCTGTAACTAGGGGAAACGGCAAACAATAAAACATCCATAGAATTTAATATCCTCCCAGAAGGACTAGGGAAGTGCGTGTATAATTGCAAAATGTTCTAACCACAGGGTTGGGTGGCAAATAAACCACAAATATGAATAAAGGGAATAATTTGAAAAGGAATTATGAAGTCAGACCAATGAAGTGCTCTAGTTTGACCCACATTTTTGAATTCAAATAAATGACATTAAAAAGGGAATAATTAATAATACATAATGACCATCGGAAGCGGAATAACCCAGGCAAGTTCCCCCAGCCATAGGTGATTCAATGTTTCACGAGCTAAATTGACAAATAATCCCCAATTCGTTTACAATTTGCAGTTCTATATATATATTCCTTACATTCGATATCGCAGGCATTAAAAAAACATTTGGGATTTTTTCACTTTCATGTCCATTTTTGGCACATTTCAAGCGTAACTTGGGCAATTAGGGCAATGCAATTAGTGAGCGCCAAACTATTGAATAACCAGACGCTTCAAGTCGGAAAAGTCGGGGGCACGAGAGTGAGAAGGGGTAGAAGGGAAGTGGGCTAAAAGTGGGCGAAAAGTGGGCGTGAAGCAGTTGCTGAAGAGAGTGCAAGTTTGACCTATAAAATGGCAACGTGGGCGCGCTTCACTTGGCACAGATACGAAAACCAGTGGCAAAAAAAAAAACCAAAATAAAAAGGAAATGAAGCCAACGCACAGCTGTGGCCGAGGAAAGTGCTGAAATAGGGAAGGCAAGGCAATAGAGGAAAACCCGAAACAGGAACCGAAACCGGAAGGAAGGAGCGCGGGCAAAAGGACCTCCCAGAAGGGGTAAGCACTATTTTAAAACTAACTAAACTGCCCACATGAGACAGTCACAGTGAAGAAACCGGAGACAATGAGACCCCAAGAACCACCGTGATGGCTGGCAGCTGCATTCTTCTAGCGGGAATTCACTGTATCTCTTTGTTCCTGCATTGCACACACCTGCATCCTTGTGTGTGTCCTTGCCAAAAACAATAAAGAGCACACCCAAGGCGAGCGATAAATGCTGACACACAGAAGGCGAGGCGAAGCCACGAGGAAACAGGACGATATGCTCCTGGCAGTATGCTACACGAAATATAGAACATGCACACAGGAAAAAACCTCAAAGAACATTTATTTGTATTTAAAAAATATATATTTAGTAAATTTACTAAGTATATCAAAGGATAATATATGTAAGCTCCTAAGAAACCATATTAAAAGTACTTTAAAACAGCTTCTTTGGGAAATTCGTCCTTTTGTTTCTCCAAAAGTAGTTTCAAAACTTTTTTAATAAACATTAAGATAAAATATTTAAAACAAGGACACATTTCTTCCCGTGCAGTCGGAGAGAGATGACAGATGGCAGAGACCGGGATGCAGGACAAATCCGTTGGCTCACCAGGTGCGGACGAGCCGAGCTCCAGTATCCTCAGTTGGCCAGATAAGCGTATCCAAGTCACATAAGGACAATTAGCCAGCGCAGGCTCAAAGAGTTTAAGAGGGCATAACTGCCAGCGACGGGGGGATTTCGCCATGGTATTGGATGGGTAAAGGGACGGGGATTCAGGAAAATGGCAAAAAAGGAAAAAGGGAGAGAACGAAACCCGAGGAAATCATGTTGATGGCTGAGGCATGACGATGACGTTAAAGCGTACGTGTTGGTGAATAACTTAAAACCGAAAGAAAGTCAGTGGGTAAAGATGAACTGAAAGAGCGACAGGGGGAGATGGGCGCCCTCTTTGGGTGGCTTCTGTGGGCGGCAAAGCAAAGGTCAATTGGAGTTGCGGTGCTAAAACTTTCGAGGAGGCGGCGAAAGAGCAAGAGTCAGGCCGGGGCCAAGTCAAGTGTAAAGCGAGAAAGCGCAAAAGTGGCACAACCAAACATACACCCACACACACACAGAATCGTGGATGCACTGACTGACAGTGCGCCGGAAGTGGAAGTGCACACCCCCCTCACCTGAAAACTGAGAAGGCAAGCAAGGAGGAAAATAAAAAAAAAACAAGAAAACTGTGCTGACTGCCTTTCGCCTACATGTTATACAATCCTTGAGTGAGGCGAGGACGAAGCTTTTGGGTGTCAGTCAAGTGAAAGGAAATTGTAGCACATCAGGGCGAGAGAGGAATGAGGAATGAGGAGGAGGGACAAGGAGAGGAGCAGGACTCACGAGGATGGGCCAGACAAACCAACAGACAAACATCATCATCGTCATCATCATGGCAGGCTCGGCGGCGGCCTCAGCAGCTAAATTGATGGCCTGCCATCAGGGTATCCATCGTACATCCCACCACCACATCCCTTATCACCTCCTGCTCCTACTGCCTCTGTATGTATGGATGTATGTATGTGGCACACAAAAATCCATAATCCTCGCCAGAAGCTGAAGGAGCAAAAGGGAAACGCCAAAGCCAAACTACAAAAGCGCGAGCACAAATTGCCACTGTGTCAGTAAATCCACTCGCACACATATATACATATGTATATATCCATTTCCCACCCCCCACAGAAAAATGTACATATTGTACCCACACATATATTTGCAAAGCCAAAAACTTGTGTGAGAAACAATGAAACTTTTCTGCAACTTCTTGTATTTGTGTTGGTTTTATTTCTGGCCCCTGTCCAATATTTGGCCATGAGTCGCAGTAACTTTAAGTCGCTCGGAATTAATTTCAAGCAAATATATACATAAAATCCATCTAACTCATCTTCCCTTTCCTGCAGCCATTTTTACACACCATCTATGTGTGTGTGTGTGCGAGTGTGGTGTGGAAAAAGTTTCCGTTTGAAGCATTTCGGTCGGTCGGATGATTTATTGCCACTTCAGCAAGGGGGACGACAACGCTGCGTATGAGCGATGACTGATCCTTTTTTCCCCCGGCAAAACCCTGCCCCGCTCCCTCGTTGCGGATTATTGTCTATGCTGACAAAGGATTTAAGCGGAATTTGATACAGAGGACGAACGACACTGAACCGAAGCCATCCATTAAATGCTACGGCAAATTAAGTCATTAAAAAACAATTTTTTGAACCAGTCAGAAGGCTCACCGCGAAGGCGGCGTATACGCAATCAACTGAAGACGGGAAGCAGGTGGAACTGCCAAAAAATAAATATGCAAATTCGACGCTTTCCAACTGGAGATGTCGGCCATAAAAATGCAAAAAAGAAAAGCCCAAGGAAACGTAAAAGCCAAAGGCGGCCAACAAATACAAAAACAAAAAGGAAAAAAAAGTGAAAAGAAATGACGTAAAAGTGTGACTCAAAAGAAGGGGGGCAAGGCGGTTTCGAGGGGGTTCGGTGTGTGTGTGTGTGTGTATAGTTGGGGGCGTGAAGAGGCTGCCAACTATTTCTGTAGACGCAGCTGCCTGAGCGGCTGCTGCTACTGCTGTTGCCTTTGTTGCCATCTTTTGCCTAGGCCAAAAGCATAAAATTAAAATGCGAAAATGCAGACAATGGGCCGACCGAAAGGGAAAAGGCACACTGAAAACTATATAAAAATATAAATTATCCTCGATTAAAGTCATTGAAGACTATGCTTAAAAAGAAATGGTATATTTCGCTTATAGACTATTGAAAGAATAATCTCTATTTAGGTCTTCATTTTTCTATCTGCATCTTTACTAAATGTGAACGCGTATCTATGAGTACTCGCGCGCCTCTGTATTTCTCTGTAAACGTGAAAAAAAAGCGCAGCTGAGCGCACGTCATCCTCAAAAGGCGGCTCGGCTCATCCTGCTGGCTGCAGGCTTCTGCTTTTTGTTGGTCTCTTGCCTTCACTTCAATCATTTCGTTTGAGAACACCCATCCATATGCATGTGCATCTGCATCTGCATACTGGTACTGTCCTACCTGAATCTGAATGTATCTGTAGCTGTATCTGTCACTGTATCTGTATCTGCATATGCAGCTGTCGCTGCTTGAAAAATGCGCGACCAACATTTTCGCTTTTGTCTTTAATTTTTGGCAACGCTTTTGGCCCAAATTGCGTCTTAAATTCGTTTATGCTCCCTCTCTCTCTCTCGACCCAGTTAAGGGAAAAGCGACAAAAGACGGTTTTAGCTGTACCGGAGCAGAGCTGGGCGGTTAGACTAATTTGTCAAGAGTTATGCAAATGAGATGCAGCTTAGGAGATATGAGAGAATACCTAAACTATCTGAGGGATGCGATGCACGCACAACCATTGGCATTTGCACCCACACAAATGTGCATTTCCTCTCAAGTTAATGAAATATCTTGCCAACTCGCATAAAACACCGATATGTATCTCTGTGTAGCTCGTGTCTTAGTCGTTGCCATGCTTATTATTATTATTATTATAAATATATTTTCGTATACTTTAGCTAAGAGCTAAAGGCGGAGCAGCGACAAGCAATGAAATTTTCATCCAAGGGAATAACAATCAAAATTTTGAACAGCGTGAAATGAACTCAATTAGCAGCTGCCTAATATCATCAAGTTGTAAACAAAACAAGTGAGGCGGCACCCAATTAGCCATTTGAGAGAGCAGGAAATCCATTCAATGCAGAGTTGAGTAAACAAATAATATCTTTAATCACTTTCCTCCACTTAAGATTCCTCCTACCGAATATTATTACTATTTGATGGGTTCTGTGTAATCGATAAATAAGCACTGCCAAAACAACTTTGTAACTGCCAGTTAAAAGTGCAAAGTTTGGCATTGCCCATGGGCTTTTGGCCAAGTTCTCACATTAGCCAAGTGGAAACTTTTGTCAGGTGGCGCAAACTCAATTTCCATATGCACACTATGCATCTGTATCTGTATCTGTATCTCGGCATCACCATATCTGTGTGCATATCCGCTGGTGGGCAGCGACAAACGATTTGAGAACCGTGAAAATATGCAGATAACTAATATTAACTTTTTGTTTGAGAATTCAACATGAATGAAGCGTGGAAACGGAATAGTTGTAAAAAAAAAAGCTAAATACAAAAACTGAGAAAATGGGGGGGAAAACGAAGCTCGTTAGATGAGTGAAGTGAATGAATGAATGAATGGGGAGAGAACTCGACTCGACGACTTGGCCGCCTCGCTTCAATGCAGCCAGCTAGCTCCGAGTTTCGAGTCCGAGCCATATGCAAAAAGCTGAAATAATTGCCCCAAAAGAGACCCGCATTTATAGAGAGAGACAGAGAGAGATACAGAGGAGGGGAAAATCGGTGGAAAATTGGGAGCAGTGCGTGCAGCAGTCCGGTTCTATTTATGGCCACACTTTTCAAAATCCCAAAACGAATGGCGGGCCATAAAAGCCGCACGCAGTTGACCCACACGGCGACGACGGGGCCTCGGCCCTCTTAGCATATGGATTATTCAGGTGGGTGTGTCGTCCGTCTCTGGCTCTCGCATCTGTATATCTATGTATCTATGTATCTAATATAGCCGCAGTCGTAGCTGTACTCTGTTCTGGCGTTTTGTTGCGGTCCAAATGGCCAGCGCCACGCTAGAGTGCAAGTTCGGTTACCGTTTGGTGACCATTTTGCATGTGGTGCCCCCAACGCATCGAACCCAGACCTAAGCTCAAACAGAAAACCTAAAAACCCCCAAGCCTATGAAAATCCACTAAAAGGCTTTCTTTTACACAGAAAGAAATCGTAATATATAGGCAATCATAACAAGTGGGAGTTAAAACAAGAAATGCATTTCAATGTTAAAATGTCTTTAAGATCTTACGATTGCTTTTAATTGATAGCTGTATCGTATAAATAATATCTTTTAAAATATCATTTTACATAATTTATTATCAGTATCAGGTTTGTAAGATTATTTAGATTAACTTTGATTTTAATTTGAAACTGATACTTTGAGCACAGCTCGCTCTATTAATATAGCTAATTTTTATAAGTAAGTTAGTTAATTTGTGTTTTGCAGAGACATTTTGACAAGGTTTGTATTTTTTTAATTTTACTTGTGTTTAAATAATTATATCTCTATATAGTAATATAATAAAAAGGTTTCTTGCTGGGAATTCACAAAAATGAATACATTTGTGGATATCCTGTAGGCTCCCCACTTTTTTTACAATGTTTTCACAAAGAAAGTTTTATATATCTTTTTGTTTTATGTGTAAGCTAGCTTTGGTTTCACGCATAGCTGGGGATTTAGTTTGATTCGTGAAAAGTCAAAGCTTAAAGGCATTTCCTCGCCTTGTTTCCTTTTGACACAGATTTTCTTTATGGCCTTAACCCACCCACCCCTAGCCTTACAAAGCCCCCAACCCCCAAAACACACACACGAACCCCTCACACTCCTGTCTCTGCTTTCTTCCGATTTAGACTTGAACTTTGACTGGGTTTACGAGTTTCTTGCCAGCCAGACGCAGCCAGTCAGCGGCTATAGCTGCTGCTGATTCTGTGGCTATATAGCGAATCGTTTCGATAACATAGAGAAAGAGAGAAGAGCAGAGCAGGAGCCTGGCGAGCATTATATCTTTTTATTGCCAACGGCAGCCGCCGTCATATGGGGGCGTGCTCCAGCCCCTAAAGAAAATTCAAACACCCGCCGCCGCCGCTTGCCCCTCGCAGAACAGCTGTCGCCAACGACGGCGGCAAATTTTCGTTTCGCCATTTTTGTATCTTTAGCGAGAAAATTAAATGAAAACATACTATATAAGCAAAGTACTTTAGCTCTTTTGGCATGCGTGCGTTGTCGCTTATAAAGAAAAATCTCTCGAGAAACGAGAAGCGAGCAGAGGATTCACTTGTTGTAGCCTAGGCGACACAGAACGTACAGAAAAAGAAAAAAACACACTGAAAAGAGAGCAAAAAGGCACGGGAAATGAATATTGAAGAGCGGCGCGCATTATAATTTTAGATTTATGTACAGGGTGTCCCTGTCCCTGGTCCCTGTGCCAGTGCCAGTGGATGTGAGAAAGTGGCCCCGCCGGAGGGAATACTTATTTATATTTATGTAAGCCGAAAAGGCAGCGGGGCTGCCAAAATAAGAATTACGGCATTGAAAGCTTAAAGCAGTGCTCGAGGGCAGGAAGCTGGATCAAGGAGTAGGACCGACTCCCGCGCGACCTTTGACGGGTCGCTATTCGAAAAATGTCTCCAAGCGGAATATCTTATTTAAAAAAAAAATCTACACAGCGGCAAAAGTGGAATTTATAAGTGGCAGGAAATTAAAGGAAATAATTTTGCATATCAGAAAGGGTTTACAATTGTCGTGAACGACATAAAAACACTACAAATAATTATGCAAAACGATTATGGCTTCTGGGTAATAAAAGTTGAACTGTCAAAATGTCATAAAAACTCGGTTTTACTGATATGACTACGAAAAACGTGCCGTATGAGTAATTAACAATTTTGTAGAGCTTAAATCATATTATATGTTCGCTTTTTAGATCCAAAATATGGTAATTTTTCCACAAATTATCGAAATATTTCCCTATAAGAACCAATTAAATGAAAATGCTGGGCACCCTCTAAGCGAAATGTGTAAGGAAAAGTCTCTATTCCCAGGCGACACTTCCCATTGGTTCGAGTTTTCTTTGTCGCCCCTGTTTATTTTATTTTTATTTTATTTTTTCCTGTTTTCCTCCCCCCTCGCTCTCAACAACTTATTAGATTTGTCTAAAGAGATACTCGCCGCCGCCGCCGCCGACGCCGTCGCGTGGGTTATTTCGAAAGCGATGGTTGTTGGCATTTTTCACAGTTCTTTATGCGACTTTTTGATTCCCGAGCATTTCATCAACAGAATGCAACTAAAAATACATTAAGTATATAGGAAGAAGAGCGAACTGAATTTTACTTTTTCTTTTGTATTTTGCAGTCAGAACAGTCGAAGTTTAAAACTTTCCGCTCGTTGTGATTTTCCTCTTTGATTTCGATTCACTTTTTTTATTGGGTTGCTGCTGCTGCTGCTGCTTTTATTTATTTTATTTTGTATTTTGTTCAAACTTAACAATTGGCTTAACGATTAGCCGCGTTTAAAGATATATTAGCACCTGCGCTCTATAAAATATTTCAACATTATTTTATTTATTTTGCATAATTGATTTTTCGTGGCACTTTTCGATCTCCTCTCTCTCGGATTTTGGATGGAAGTTTTCAATTAGAGCGACCTGAGTGTGCAAGGTCTTTTATTTTCTGTGCTTTTGGATTCCTGGCGGGTTTCTAGGTTGTTGTTTGTTTGGTCCATCGCTTATTCACTCATCAAATGGCAGTCAAAAGGGCAAAAAACCAGGAAAAAATTTGAATAAACAAATTTTCCTAGCTTTTCCCTTCCGCACATGTGTGTGTGAATGGAGGAGGGGGGCTGGTAATGGACGAAGGGTTGGAACTATGCGAGTTTTCCTGCTAGTGCGGCGGCTGCTGCTGCCTGCCTGCCTGGCTCCTGTTTTTGTTGTTGTTTATGGCCATTACGTATACGCAACGTGTGCGAAAAAGGCTACACGAGGACTGTGGACTGTGGGGATGGGGGGAGGGCGGTATGGTTGGAAAACGACAGCGGAAGAGAGGTGGGTGGTGGGGGTGTAAATAAGAGCGAGAGAGAGATTCGGTGATACCGTTGTGACTATTTTGTGAAGGTGGAATGGGAAAGAGAGGAGGTAAGAGGGAAGGCATAAAGGAAAGCAGAACAGGGGCGTAGAGAAACAGAAGAAAAAAACACAGTTAAAAGGGGGGTTAAAAAACAAGGTGGCACAAGGAGGAAGGAACTCAAAGGGATCGTTCGGTGTGGGCGGTTTTTGCTTTGGTATATACACAAAAAAATATGGCCAAAATTCCAACGCAACCCTCGACACCCCCCCTCCGTGGCAACAACAACAACAAAACAACGCTTGTATGTCACGCATAAAAAACACATTCTTCTCGGCCTCCTTTTTTTTTCTTGGCCATAATAATAATTTGTTTTTCTGGCGAAAAATCCAAAACGACAACAAGGGGGCCGCGTTGGACCTGTGTGTGAGCCCAAAATCAAGTACGTTCTCACACACGATTTTCCCTACACAGCTATATATATATACACATTTATATATAGAGTAAATTTAAGTACATGTGTGGAGTTGTTGTGTTATAACTTTTATTGTGACTCCACCATCAACTGGGGCCTCGCTTTCGGCCCCAAATACTAGTTTGTTCGTTGACTTTTGTCCGCGCGGACGGCACTTAAAAATTGTTTCTTGTTTTGTTTTTACTTTATTTTTGTGTTTTTATGGCTTTTTTGGCGAAAAAAACGCAGTTTAAAAATATAGCCTAAGAGGGACAGAGAGAGAGAGAGAGCGAGCGAGAGAGGGAGAGCAGGCGATGTGGTAACTGTTAATTGTTGTTGCAGTAGAACGCATGAAAAACTGGCACACACACACACACAAACACACAGAGAGACACATACAAACACAGCTCGCTGACTGCGACGCGTTATAAAATGTAGAACTTTTTTTCCGCTTTTTTTCTTTTCTTTTTTTTTGGTTAGTTAACGCGACGAACCCGAGAGTTGTGTATTTTGGCCGAAAAGCGTTGAGAGCGGTTTTCTGACTTTGTGGAAACCCGAAATCGAAATCGAATTCGAGAAGTGTTGCAATCTCAGCGACGGTAGAACAACGACTCAGCGCCAATCGACGAACGTTTCCCGATTTGGGGGCCCCCAGCTGCGCAGTCAGCGCCGGCCGAGGCAGCGACTGCGGCAGCGAGAGAGAGAGAGAGGCATAGACTTTGGGGGGAAATAACAAAGAGAGCCTTATTGTTCTCTTCGAGCGCTAGCTCTCTCTTCGGAACGCGATTCGAGGGATGCAATGATGCACGTGCTTTGTGTTATGTGTGCGTGTTATGTTACGTGGGTGAATATGTGTGTGTGTTTGGAAAAAGATTACAATAAACACATTTTAGCAATATTACATATTTGGCCTATTTATTAAACCCCACCGCCCGCACTCGCACGCACACACACAAAACCTATCTGCCACTCTCCCTCACCTTATCCCCCCCACTCAGGCATTCTCCCGAGATTAGAGTTGTTGACGCTCTGGAAAGAGCGACGGCGACGGCGACTGCGACGCAGCTGTACAGTGATCTAATAACGGTTAAGGTTGCGATTATCTGATTGGATTCCATCGCTCAGTTTGCATCGGCAAATGCCAATTCAATATGCGAAGAGAATGGAAAACTATGTGGGAACCACGACGAGGCAGCAGCATATAAACATGTGAATGTATGCCACCATAACAAAGTTCTCTTTATTGATTTCACTCCTTAATCACACATTTTCCCTAGACTTATTTGGATAAAGGGGGGGCATCAATAAGCCACAGCAATATGTACAAACTTTTCCTTTTCAATATCCTAACGTGCAACAAAGTTTTTCAATTTCTATGATATTAAAACGTTTAATTTTTGGTATAGGGCTACCACATAAATCAGTTGAAATAAAAATATATTACAAAACAAAACGATTTAAAATTAATTTGGGGTGCTCCCAGTTTGAAATCCCTTTACAAATGTGCGATAAATATACGATGTATCAAATTGAAAATACATTTTGTAATATATGGGATTACAACTAAAAACAACATTCAGGCAGCCCGCCAGTGGCTAATTTATTGCAAACTTTACCTATACTTTCTCCTATCGCGCCTACTAACACCTAACCCTAACAAGCACGTGCTTGGTGTCGCAAGGGCCACTCCAGTGTACTGACCGTAGTGCATAAACGTCCAAGAATATAAAAAAAAGAAGAAAAAACAGCGATTTAAAATTATCGCTTGAAACAAATGCCGTAATAATAATAATTATTAAATAATAATAATATTTATTTAAAATTTACGTTAGTAAATTGAATGAACTAATTCTTGTGTGGATTTTATGATAAATTAATCTTTCAAACAAAAGGTTTAATTGGGTGTATTAATAGTTTCTATGCATTTTTATGGGCAATCCCCCCGTGTGCCAATAAATCCCATTGACTCCGATTTGGAAACTACTGTGGGCTAATACCCTCAGCTTGTTCGAATTCCGGGACCAGTGAGGCGTGGTCGGCGACACCTAGTTCTTGGTTCTGTGGGACTAATTAACCGTATTCCGCGCGTTCTAACTGCCGAAACTAACCCCATTGTCATTCATATGAGTTAAAGGTAGTGTGCGGCGTGCGCTGCTGGCAGGGGCAGAGGCAGAGCGACAGCGGACAGCGAGACAGCGACGCCGGCGTTTTGGCTGGGCAAGCAAACACAGTTATGTTTCGTTACGTTTCGTATTCGGGCCCGTTTTTTTTTTTTTTTTTT
>VNJM01000886.1:0-201901 GCA_008042475.1 Drosophila kanapiae
GGAGCAGCAACAACAATGTAGAGACAAACGGACTAACCCCATCACAACACATCATTAGGACTTAGAAAGCACCGAGGGGGTACAATTAATTTATGTCTAGTTTAATACCCTTTTGAGAGGCAATAATTAATTAAGTTTTATAATATAATTAATATTCCAAATATGCCTTGTTTGCTTACAAGTAAGTAAGAGTAAGTAAGAGTAATTAAGTGTTCCAATATAATTAACATTCCAAACATTGCCTTGTAAGCAAGAGTACCTTTTTGGTAGCTCTTTATTCTAACCAAAAAGTTCACCAAAAACATCGATTAATGCGATCTAAAAAAAGTCTCAAGTGCCTTGTTATACACCAGTGAGATGGCCTACAGATAAACTCGCAAGTCTACACTGGTAGACTCTGCCCGAGCTCTGCTCACACCGATAGTACAAGGTGTTACTCACACAAAAGTTAGTCTAACGCGTCAATGTATGCGCCTGGGCACCCTTGACTTCTAATCAGTCCACTATATTGTATCATATCTATTAAAATTGAATAAAACTTGGTGTAAGCTCTTATCAGCAAATGAATTTGTCAGTTGTTTGTTGAACAGATTTGTTATTTCCATTAAACTAAGCTAAGTCACCTTAAGTTCAGGCCAACAAAAGCTTCTACGAACTTTAACCTTTTTGGTAAAAAGCAGAAAGAATATACCTATTTTTTTATAAGAAACAAATCGAACTATTCTTGGGGGAAAACATTTCACAATAGGCAGCAAGAGCCCCCCGAATCTAGGCTCTTTTACACCAAGTGTGAATGAGTTTTTTTTTTGGGGGGAAAAATCGCAGCAATCTCCTCCGCTGCCACATTATACAAATATACATCTATGTATGCATATATCTATACCCCTCGGGACGAGGAGGAGTAGGTGGCAAGCGTTCTAAATGCGTTCATCGGCGCAACTATTTTTGGACCAAACAAACGATTTCGATACACAATCATCATCATCATCGCGTCCGCCGCCGCCGAGCGAGCGAGGCATGCAACCCAGTGCCGCACGGGACTCGGGAGGGAGGAGACTGCAGCTGCAGGCTGCAGGCTGAGAACACAAATCAGGCAATTAGCAACAAACATGCAAGCGATGCGGACACCGACTTGCAATAAGTAGACATTGGAATTGGTCGAAAATTTGCCAAAAATGCTCCGAAGAAAAAATATGAAAATTTGATTTCTCTTTTTTTGAAACAAAAAAAAAAAAACAAAACCAACCAGACGCTAGGGAAATATATGTATATTTTTCTGTATTTATGTGTGGGCAGAGTGGAAAATTAGCAACAAAAGGCGGCGGGCAGACTGTCCCTGGGCGGGGGTCAGCATTCAGCATTCGGAGGGCACACCTGACGGCCCCCAATAATTGGCCAACAAAAAAATTACACTCTACACTCTAAAAATGTGCACTAATTATAGCAGGCAACACAGCATATTTTCTATAATTTTATTTGGTTTTTTTTTGGTTTTGCGATTGCAGCAAATCAAATTTGAAATTAAGTGATTTTCATGATAGTTCGTATTGAGTTGAAGGTCGGGTATTAAATGTTTTATTGGGCGAAAGATTTGCTTTTTATTAGATTTGTTAAATATTTCCTAAATTATTTATTTCATAGGCTCATAACTCTTGCTTGCTTGCCGACCAATTAAAATGTGGAATGCTGTTCCTCGGGTGCTGCTGCTGCTGCTTCTGTGTCGCTGTTATTATAAAATCATATTTCATATTTATTTATATGATCGCAAAAATATCACATGTTGAATCGATTTCTATTTCAAATCCATGGCTTTATTTATGCGGAAAAATTTGTAATCTCCGGGGAAATGGCCTTAAGGGGCAAGCTATGGGTATTTAGAACTGAACACATTTATATTTCAGTTTTTATTTCAGTTTATAATTTAGTTGTGCGGATTTGTAGAAGAGCCTTTTATGGTGAAATCTCAGAGAAAGAAAATTCCAGAAGTATTTATTCTAAACTGGGTTTATTCTACAATTAAATAGTTAATTTCTTTTGAAATTGAGAGCTCCAATCAACAACGTTACTAATTTATATAGATTTAATCATTTTAAGCCATATTTTGGCAGTAAAAATGAAGGAAAGTCTGCCCTAATGATCTCAAGAGCTGTTTCAATGAGCTGTTTCAAGCCATAGCCCTTTCATGTCATCAGAATACATTTTCTAAACAAAAAAGGGGAAAATCCTAAAGCCAAATCAGCTTGAAACTTTTTCTTTAAAAACTAATAATGTCTGATAACATATCAACTCCAGAAATATTCTTTTAATGCCACATTCAAACGGGATAATATTACAAAGAACTTGTTTAACAAATTAAGCACCCAAAATAATATTAAAACAAATTGAAATCCACAAAAAAATATGCCGAAAATCCACACCAATAATTGCCCAATTAAATTGTAAATTTTGCAAGCAAAAATTAATTAATTAAAAGCTCATGCGGCGCAAGGACATGCCTAGGAGGGATTCGGATTCGTTCATTCCTCATGCAAAATGTGGCTACTACCTCGTCTCGATAGTGAAATACGCCGGCGAAGTGACCACCGCCGCGTGCGTCTGACCATTATCACAGTTGGTGGCATTGTCCGCCTCCAGAGGAGCTTCCCCCTCGGCGCTGCTGCTCAGCATGCTAAGCGAGACCACCGTAGGAGGCTGCACCTGGACAAGCTTCTGGTTCTCGAACTGATACTCCAGCGTGAAGCAAATGTCATCCAGATTGTAAACCTGACCGTTGCCCGAGACGCCGCTGGCCTCGCTCAACGTGGCCATTAGGGGCACCTCGCCAGCGCTGGTGCTGATGAGGGATTCGGCAGCGTTGCTGCTGCTGGCGACATGATGATGGTATGTGATGGGTATGACAGTGATGGGCAGGGGCGTTGGATTCGGTGGCGGCAGTATGAAGATGTCATCTGTGGCCTCCGTCACCACCGCCGCCGCCGGCGTCGTCGTTACTATTGAGGGGGGATGTGTGTGAGCAGCGGGCGATCCTGCATCCTGTGTGAACAGGGAATTGTAGGTGGTCGCTGCTAGCTCCAGATTCAGCACCTGTTGCTCCGCTCCGCTGGTCGAGTTGCCGTACAGACTGTAGTTGTCGCCGTGGTTTATGGCCCCATCCGACTCCAGCTTGGGTGTGAGCAGCTGCGCTAGAGGCCTGGCGCCAACGAAGCCATTCTCGAAATCAAGCGAAACGGATGACGCCGAGGAGGAGGAGGAGGAGCAGGCGGCACCAGCGGGCGGGGAGCCGGAGAGCGAGGTGCGCGACGAGTTCGTATCGTAATCCCGGCTGTCCGATAACGAATTTCCATGGCTGTTGACCGCCGCCGCCGCTGACGACGTCTTCCAGCTGCCCTGATGGTAGTAGTGTTGCTGCTGCTGATCGTTCATTCCGCTTTAATATTTATTCGCTCGCGCCCACGCACACCACGCACGCACACACGCACACACACGCTAGAAGAGCACGCACGATAAACGCAGCAACAATAAATAATAGAATATCGCATATGCAATTGCTTTCGTCGCGTTTCTTGCCGCCGCCGACGTTTTGTCACTTTCTCACTGTGTCGCCGTGCAGTGAAATATATGTATGTATGTATGGACGTATATATGTTGCAAAAGAAATTAGAAAATTTCCAATTGGAACCGCGAGATGGACACACACATCCGCGATCGAGAAAACAACAACAAGATAAGAACTAGAGTGACCGCAGCGGGATCATTGGAAAAATATCGTCGCGGTCAGAGCGAGATACTAAAAAAAGAATAAGAGCAATATACCAAAAAGAACATCGAATGCAGGAGAGCTTCGAAGTAATTATTATTGAAATTTAAATAATAGTAATGGTATATTGTAATTAAAAGTACACATCTTGCACTGACATACTTGGCGTATGCGTAATTTTTCAACTTTTAAGACTCGCACAAAAATTACGCATACGACATGTACGACTGTGTACAAATTTCGTCAGCTATTAGTCATTTTACCTCGAAACATTCTAAGAATTATTTTTTTTTGAAAACCATATTTAAATAACTTAGAGATAAATTTTTAAAATGTCATTATGTTAATTATATGTTTAAGCTAGTTAATTTTTTTTAACAGCATATCATATTTTTACTAGAATTTATTTTAAACATTTAAAATAAGAAACATTAAACTCTTTAAGCCGAACGAAAACATTGACATGCGCTTTACACACTTTGTACCCATGCAGTGGCGACCCCTGGCGAAGGAATCCAAGACAAGGACTGTTGCTGTTGTTGGTATGTTAAATCATCCGGAACGGGAATATATACATACATAAATAGCCTAACACGATATGTTATGCTATTAAAAAGTTTCTAAATGGTTTTATATCGATTGCATACAGTGCTCCACTCTTAAGTAGCTTTATACGGTCTTCTCGCATTTTACATAAATCAAGTAAGCCTACGACTGAAGTAAAACTTTAGTCAAAGTAAAACTTGACATGAACCAGCTTTGGCGATGGTTCACTCGCTGGTTCGTTAGCGCCACCAAAGTTCCCCTTCGCCAACTTGGGAGCCCGCAAGCGAGTTGGCAGCCCCAGCTGTGCATATATACAAAATTCATTGATTTTGTCAACGTAAAACACACAGCGCATAGCAGGGCAGCGAAGCAAAAACAGCGACCATACGACAGTGAATTTAACTGAATTAGAAACGCTGGAGCTGCAAGTGCACGGCAATGCCGCATTGAGACCCAAGCGAAGGCAAGCGGCCGCCTTAGGTACCAGCAGCGCTGCCAATCAGAACGCTGCTCCCAATCAGAAGTGGCAGAAGCAGGGGGAGGGAGGCCAGAGCGAGCGAGCGAAAAATACGGATAAACGGGGAAAGGAAAGGCGAACGCGAGGCGAAAAGAAAATAGGAGAGAAAAGCGAACGAGCGGCGGCGGTGGCAGGAGAGCGAGCGAGCGAGCGACCGTCCGAACGATGCAATAGGAGTGGGGCGCGGGGTAAAATGACCACCAGGTCTGTGCCAGCGACGACGACGGACTAACGGAGACGACGACCGTAACGGCCGTAAAAATGCCCCGGAATGCCACTTGCAGGCCAAGTGGATTATGCGTAGCTAACGGCAACGTTAATCAGGATGAGGAGGGAGAAGCAAACAATAACAACAACAACAACAGCAGCGGCGATGCTGCAGTTGCAGGCGGAGGCTGCAACGGCGAGGCCATTGTCAAGCAGGAACTGGAATCGGCTCCGCCAGTATGCCACCGTAAGTCGGAGCGCCGGAGAGTGGCTCGTGACATCTTTCTGGTGTTCGAGGAGCAGTCGACGCGGCGGCGCGGCAAGGGAGCGCGTGGCAAGAATACGCGAGCCAAGCAAAAGTTCGGACACCTCAAGGTGGCCAATACGCCGCGGATCAGCAAGAATGTGCTGCGCGAAATCAAGACGGAACCAAAGTGCAGCACGGGCCTGGAGCTGTCACCCCCTGAGCTACCACCAGCAGCAGCCGCTGCTGCTGCTCTTCCTGCAGCTCCAACTGCCGCCACACCAGCTCCCATTCCCCCCACACCAACCAATGCCGCCCCAGTGACGCCTGTGCCGCGAACGGCAGCCGTGAAACTCGAAACCAAAACGACGGTCACTGCAAGCAATGTGCTGGCGCCCCGGAGAGTCAGTCCCAAGCCCAAGGCTCCGCTCCCAGTGGGGGAGGAGGAAGAGCAGGAGAAGCAAGTGCCGCCAGCAGCCACGGTTCTGCTACCGCCCACTTCCAAGCCCAGTAGCAATGCCTCGACGGCTGCAACGCCCAGCGTCAATCCCATCTTTCTGTGGGTCAAGCAGGACGACACACGCATCGTGGAGGTGCGCTGCGAGGACTATGACAAGCGGAATCGCATACGCCTGACCAAGACCACGAACGGTTGGCGCTCCATGCCGCGCACCGATGCTTCCTCTACGCGGATTGTTAAATTCTTCCACGGCTCCGCTGCACCCCTCATGAAGGTTAAGCGCGAGCAGCACCAGCACCAGCGTCACGAGGAGGATGACGAGCAAGAGGAGGAGGCGGAGGCGCACGAACATGAACACGAGGCGGATCAGGAGCCGGAGCAGCAGCAGCAGCAGCAGCAGCCACGGTTGCCTGTCATTGCTCAGAATCTGCTGCAGGACTGGGAGGACAGTGTTACCCAGTTGCCGGACGAGATCGAAGAGGACGAGGCGGATGAGGAGGAGGAGACGACGGCGGCGGAAGCGGAAGCGGAGGAGCTGCAGCTGGAGGCGGACCATGCGGATCAGACGAATGGCCATCTGATCGAGAATGTGGTGGTGCTGCCAACCGCCCAGCAGTCCTGCTTCGATGGACTGCTGGACAGCGAGGAGACGAATGCCTCGACCAAGGCCACCAAGACCAACACGCCCACATATCAGAGCTCCACGCCCTCGCCGCTGGAATTGCAGTTATGCCCCAAGACCGGTCTGTTCCTGCCCAAGGGCGATATTGCCCTAATTCAGGTCCCCGACGACGACGACGAGGAAGACGACGCCGCCGCCATTCCAGTTGAACACGGGCAGGAGGAGGAGGACAAGCCGCTGGCCACAGGGGCTCATGATCACGCGGAGAGTCTCGATGCGAATACCAAGAATCTAAAGGATCTGCTGGACGACGCCGATGATCTGCTGCAGAACTGCAGCAGTGATCATGGCAGCAGTGGGGCGGATCTGCTCGATTCCCTGGTCAAGCGCAGCTGCGAGGACAATCTCGTGCAGGAGACCAGTGCCGGCAGCAGCAGCAACGGCGGCGGCAGCGGCAGCAGCAACAATCCGCAGAATACTTCCACCTCCTCAAACGGCGACGATCTGAGCTCCTTCTGTGTGCCGGATCTTGGCAAGGACCTGCCCAGCATCCTCAACATGGACAATGACGATGATGCGCCCAAGTGTCTGTCCTTTAACGAGGCTGGCGAGATTGAGGGCCTGAACGGAGAGCTCTTCTTGGGCATCGAGGCCTTTGAGAAGCAGCAGGAGGCGGTGGCCACGGACCCCGAGCCCCAGCCACCGACTCCGGCAACCGTTGAGCTGACCCAGACACCGACGCCCACAACTCCCACGCCGGATAAGGAGAAGGAGAAGGCCAGCGGTGGGGACGAGACGCCCAAGGATCTGAGCTACAAGAAGCGCGAGGAGGTGTGTCCGCCCTCCGAGTCGCGCAGTCAGTGTGCGGTGACCTCCAGCTCGGATATACTCAAGTCCCCGGAACGGGATCTACAGTTGCCGGCCAACACCATACCGGCCGAGGTGGAGACCACCTCGGAAACCATTAAAAATCTCATCCTGGAGCAGTTCCTTAAGCTGAACAATAGCAATAACAATCCGCAACAGGCGGAGCCCATGGATCTCGGCAAGGCGGGACGCGAGGGCAAACTGGAGACGGTCGTTATCGACGATGAGGAGGAAGATGAGGAGTCCAGTCAGCCGCTCAAGAAGCGTCCGAAGGCCAGCATTAAGATGGACAAGGATCCGGATGCCCTCACCCAACTGAAGATGCTGATAAGCAATCCGCAGTGGAAGGTCCCAGACCCTATACTCGTGCCAAAGGATCGCCTCGGTGCCGTGCTGGCCTCGCCGGCCAGAGAAATTCCTCTGCTGCTGACCACCAGGCCGGAGTTGCGTCTCCCGGAGGCTTTCGCCTATCCAGAGATCATTCAGAATCCCAATATTCTCGTTGTGACCATGGAACAGCTGGAGGCCATACTCAAAACGGAGGCGGAGCAGGCGGCCAAGGCGACAAAGGAGCCGGAACCAGTGGTGCTGGTGCCCTGCAGCAAGGCGCGGAGTCCGAGTCCGAAGCAGTCGCAGCCCAAGCCTGTGCTGGCTCAACCCAAACCAGCGGCAGTAGCTCCTGTTGTCCCCACACCGCCATCGCCGGCAGCAGATTCCAGTCTTTCGACGGATCTGAATGCCACCACGCTGGCGCTGCTCCAGCAGATGCTGTGGCTGCCGTACTTTGGCCAGCTGTCGCAGGAGTTCTTCAAGACCATCAAGGATCCGCTGGGCCTGCAACGGAAGTTCATGAGCAACCTGCTGCCGCTGTACAACAGCCAGTTCGGGCTGCAGCACCTGGACGAGCTGTACAAGCAGTGCATGAAGCAGAAGTCGGCAGAGGAGCAGCAACAGCCCAAGGTGCCCACTCCAGCGCCGGCTCCTCCTCCTCCGCTGCCGCCAGCGGCGGCGGCAGCTCATGCTCCTCCGCCTACTCATCCGCCAAGTGCAGCCAGTGGTTCCACCAATGCCTTCAATGGGTTCACCAATCCCGTGGAGCTGGCCATCATGCAGAAGCTGCTGCAACCGCAGCTGCCGCAGTTCCTCAATTGGGAGGCGACCAAGGAGGCAACAGCCTCATCTTCCGCCGCCCCCTTGCATCATCACCAAGAGCACAAGCGACCCAGAAGGGAGCCGGAAACGGAAACCATCTGCAACTTCACCAAATCCAAGCATCAGGCATCAGGTGCTCCGAATGCAGCTACTGCTGCTGCTGCCGCTGTCGCTGCTGTCCCCTCCGCTGTGCCTGCACCAGCAACGGCCGGAGCAGCGGCTGCTCCTACGCCTCCAGCTCCTGCGGAGCACAAACCCAGACTGACCATTAAATCCCTCTCGAATCTGCTGGAGCCGGAGGCGAATGTGGTGCCACTGCTCAACGTACCCTTTGACGGTATGCGTGGTCGTTCCTCCATGCTCAAAACGGGCCCGGATCAGGGCAAGGATGCGGGCACCGGCGGACGGACACTCCGTTCCAGCAAGGCTTGCGTCACCTACAATCCCCTGGAGCAGGCCAAGCAGCAGATGCAGCAGCACACGTCCCAGCAGCAGCAGCGGAAGCGGGCCAATATGCTCGCCCAGGATCACCAGCAGCAGCAGCACCAGCAGCAACAGCAGCAGCAGCAGCAACAACAGCAGCATCTAGCCGAGGCGGCGGCTGCCGGTGCAGCCGGAATGGACGCCAACTCGGCCCTGTGGCATCCACTCTTCGGAAGGTAAGTACTTATCTATACCCAAAACAAGCACAGTCAACGTCCAAGAGGGGCTCTCGCCCGTTCCCTATTTGTAACACTCACTCTTTCTCCTCTTGCAGCAATCCAAAGCAGGGTTACAATAGCCCCTGGCAGTGGACCACAGTGACGGCAACCGGCGAATGACAGTCAAGCCGGGCTCATAAGGAGCCATCATCACCTGCAGCGGGAACAAGGACAACGGCCAGCTACGAGGAGCAGCAACAGCAGCAGCATCATCAGCAGCAGCATCAGCAGCAGCAGGAGTATAGCAACTACCATGCAGCGGCCAAGCAGCAACAGCAATCACAACTTCCAGCAGCCAACAATCAAAATCACAGCAACAATAGTAGCAACAAATTTTGTTATCCCACGGCGGCGGCCATGGAGAATATGTTCCAGAGCAATCAGATGGCGGCCGCCGCCGCCGCCCGCGAATCGCTGCTTAATTCGTATTTGTATCAAAAGGATGGCGATGCCAGCAGTAACTACATGTCGGCGGAGCAGGGCTACTGGCAGCAGCATCATCAGCAGCAGCAGCAGCAGCAGCAACATCACCAGCAGCAGCAGCAGCAGCAGCAACAACACCATCATCAACAGCAGCAGCAACAACATCAACAGAAGCAACTCCAGCAACAGCAGCAGCAGCAGCAGTGGAGTGGCAGCACTAGCAACCAAAGGAGCAACAATAACAACTATGCCAACAACTATGCGGCAGCAGCAGCTGCCTCCATGTACATGCAACACTTCAATCCCTACATGCAACAGAAGGCGGCTCTGCTGGCAGAGAAGGCCGCCCAGGCGGCGGCAGCTGCGGCAGCGGTGCAGAACAGCAACGGGAGCAATAGCAGCAACAAGCACGGACGCTTTGGCGGTGACTATGGCTAGGGGGAATCGCAACACTTGCATATTAAACATAAACACATACATATATAGGCATATATAACACTTATGTGTAATATTAATAACTATATATATATATATATATATATATATTTAGAGGCGTCGTATATAGGCCGTTTTTACCGCCAGGAATTGGTAAAGGATAAACCATGTATTTTCCTTTAATTTAATAAATATACACAGGAACAGCAACAACAACAAGGTAACCCAGAAAGCAACAACAATAATTTATAAACAAAAAAAACAAAAGCGAGAGGAGAGAACCGAAGCGAAAGAAAGATGGAGAAAAAAACTTAAATTGAATTAGTAAAAATTTGTTATTGGTAGTTTGTTAACAAAAAACAAAACATAAAAAAAAGATGAAAAACAAAGGAGAAAAACTCGAGAAAAAAACGAAAAGAAAACAAAAATTATTGTAGAAGAGCGAATGGAAGGAAACAAAACGTAATTATTGTATTATTGTTAACCAAAATCTATTATTATTATTATTATTATTATTATTATCTCAAGCTGCGTTATATTATTATTATTATTAACTCGTGCGTGTCTGTATATAGCGTTTTTATCTAGATGTATTACCACTTAGTGATCCCAGCTCCATCTTATCCCCAAATCCCTTAATCATCTCGCCAGGACAATCCTCGATCCTTGGACCCTTACCAAAAAAAGAAAAGAAAAGAAAACAAAAAACCACAATCGCAGCGCTAAAAGGCAAACAACAACCAATTTTGTATTCATTCCGAAATGTGTTTTTCTTTTTTGTTTTTACTAATGTAGTTATATTACGCTGATTATATATTATTTATGAACACGATGGAAGGTCAACAGCCCCCCTTAACATGTGCAATCTAACATTTATGTTCTCTAGATACAAACAAACAAACAAAAAAACATAAAAAACAAAACCAAAACACAACAAGAATCACAAAAATTATTAACGCGAAAAATGGCAAAAAGAAGCAAAAAGCATGAACATGAAAATGGACAAAATAAAGAGCAACCCTTTTAGAGAATTTCGCTGATAAAGGCAACAGAATAGCAAATATCTGATGACTTTTACTCTCCACAATGGGCGGATGATTTCAGGGATTGGGCATCATCGACTAGGTGACCTGCGAGCTGGCAGAGGGCTTCTACCGAGGTCAGAGGAAGGTTACAAAGGAGGGAGCTTGTATAAATCTTCTCAGGTATGTATGTATAAATTTAAAGTCTTTTAAAGTTGTTTTATAAGATATAGTGGTTTGACTTGAGCATATTTTCTAAATGCTTTTTATTGCAAAGAATATTTTGAAAGTTTCACCCGGATAGCTTTAAAACTGAGAGACTTGCTTGCATAGTAAGGGACAAGCATACGTACAACGGTCATGTCGAGATTGACTCGTCTGGTGATGTTGATCAATGATATATACACTTTATGGGGAAGGAATGGAATGGAAGGAATGAAAGGAAGCATATCCGATATGCTTCCTTCCATTGTCCTTTAAGTGTTTCTTAATATTTCACGCCAAAATTGATACTTTGTATATCGAAACATATATTGTATATGGAAATATATATTGTAAAGATGAAAAATGCATGAACCCCTTAGAGCTTTGTGTGCAAATTATATCGATATGTACTACATAATAATCTCCTCTAAATAAATAAATTAAATACTTTAACACTAACCAACTTAGTACGCAAGCAAACAAACAGTCAGGCAGCACGCCAATAGTTAATTTCCTTGCATTCCTATACTTCCCAAACCTAACAAGCACGTGCTGGGTGTTAAAATATCGTTGTATAATTCTTTAATCCTAACCAACTTAGTACGCAAGCAAACAAACAGTCAGGTAGCAGACCAATAGTTCATTTCCTTACTTTCTTAACCTATACTTCCCAAACATAACAAGCACGTGCTGGGTGTTAAAATATCGTTGTATCAAGATCATTGTGGAGATGATATTTGGCGCATTAGTTCTGTCTCTATATCACATCGGGCACCCCTACAGGAAATGCATTCTTTTTATAAATATATATAATCATATATTGGCTTTTTAATTTCCAGTGTATATGTATATAATAGGCATATATAAAATGTAATTTCTGTATAAATACGCAACTTTAGTTTCTTAACAGTTAGGTTTACACATTTTTTGCTTAACATTTAGTTATATCCACGCTTAAAGTAGGAGTTCCCATCTAAAGCATTTGAAATGCACGCGTGCGAATGTTTGTATCTGTGGAAGTTGTGTGTGTTGTGTGTGCTGTGTGTGTGTGCCCGTGTGGTGTGTGTAGTTCCTTTGTTGCTTTGTGCTCTCAGCTAGCGCTCCAGCGAAGATGATGAGCTCTACTCGATCTGACGGCTGGCCTCTTGTAGACGCGCCACCACGCCCTGATAGAACTTGATCTGCTCGGCAATGAAGTTCTTAAGCGTATGCTTCAGATGTGTATCCCGCTCGCTCTTAAAGTGGCTCAGCTCAGCCAGCACCGTGTAGGAGACGATGTCGGTGCGCCGACTCACGTCCTGCAGCTGGGCGTTGTTCATCTTGCCGTCGGTGGTGGATTTTTCGCATTCCTTGCGCTTCTGAATGGCGCCCTTGTGGGTGGAGAAGATGTCCGGAAAGCAGTTCAGAACGCCCCTTATTTTTCAAATAAAAGGATTAGGGATTAACATTAAGGATTTCTTTGTATAATTTCTTGCAAGCTTACCTGTAGATATGCAATCGATCGGAGAGTGGAATCCAATCGAACTTTGGCTGCTCGCCAAAGGCCTGACCAACGCCTATGAAGATGCCACCGATGCGGCCAACGCTCTCCGAGAGGGGCACAGCATTCCGGGTGGGCGCCCGTCTCTCGTCAATGGCCAAAGCCTTGGCCAGATCGGAGAGACCATCGCCGATGCGCTGGAATTCCTTTTTACTCTGCGTCATCGATCGCTTGGCCATGTCATTGGAAATGTTGTTCAGATTGCGTACGGCCACGTCCATGCTGTGTATGAATTGTACGCCGCTCTCCAGCTGGGCGTCCACTTTCGAGTGCAGCAAATGCTTGTCCGGCGGCGAAATGGCCAAACAGTAGTTGACACCCATGTAGGGATCACGCTCCGCCTTGCGCTTGCCCGACTTCCAGATCTTATCATCGAGGCAGGTGAGGAAATGATACCAGACCTCACATTTCGATATAACCGGATGGCGGCACACCCAGTCCACGAATTCCTGCAGCTGGACGCGTCGATGCTCCACAAATTGATTCTCGTAGCGACCAGAGATCTGCTTGTCTGGTAGCGGCGGCACCGGAATCAAACAGAACTTGTCCACCAGTCGCTCGTGCAGCCAGTCGAAGTGCTTGTAGCGACGCGACACCTTCAAAATAAGAACGAAAGCGAAAACCGAGATTAGATATGACCAATTAATTGTGAAATGTGACACGGAATGTGGGGAAGCGGGGATGGTCGGTGCTGCTAGCTTGCTGAGTCATCGAACGCCAGCGGCGCAAGCAGAAACAGAAGCAATCATCGCTGCTGCTAAATGGTGGCCAGAGAATAGCCCCAACAAAGAAGACATTAAAAGAGTGTCATACCGATTACGAAATACCCTTTAATTAGCTTTGAAGTTGTTCGCAAATCCCTCCTTGTTCTGGACTCTCCTAACCTCTTCTGCGTTTTCTGTGCAACTCCCAAGTTATGTAAAGTGACTGCATCTTTGTTAATTGCCCTTCGAGTTAAGGAAAGGTCAAACATGGGGGGGTCTCGGACTTCAATTAAGTGAGGAAAACAAAGGATTGACTGGCACAGCACAGTTACCTAACCCAAAGTCAGACAAAAGGAGATTCACTTGCATACGGGGAAGGCAGAGTAGCAGCTAGAGGTTGCTTTATCGCATTGTGTCGTTAATCACAACGGGGCGAGATAGCAAACACACTTACGGATATATTGTTGAAGCTCGGCGTCAGCTGGTAGGCAATAAACGTTTTCATCCCCTTGAATTTGGACTCCTTTTTGGGGCTAGCCACCACCACGGAGTAGGGCGAATGATTTTGCGTCCACTGATAGATCCCGTCCTCCACCTGTGTTATGTAGGCCAGCTCACATTCGGGTATCTTCTCCTTGGTGCTGGACAAGCCGAGGATATACGAGTCGGAGCTTTTGGCGAACATGCCCTTCTTGACGGTGCCTGAGGAGCCGGCTCCGGCGGCGGAGGCCAGGGACTGGGCGTCATCGTTGTTGGGCGCAATAGGTAGATGCTTGTTATCATAGTCGCTGGTAGAATGGGACAGGCCACTGGCTCGTGCCGTCTGAGCCGTGTTCTTCTGACCGCCTGGACCGATTTCCGAATACGTTTCGTTGTCGTCGCTCCAGTCGTCCTCATCGTCCCAATTGCTGCCATCATCGTCCGCCGTCTGATCGTAGCGAGGCGGTGGCGGCGTAGCAAACGGATCCGGCACCTGGGGCACAGCAGCGGCGCCGCTGGCATTTAGCTTTTGTGCCTCCGCCGCCGACATCACCTCCACGTAGGCGGCGGGGAAGAGCCCGATCTGGCCACGGGCGTTTTTACCCTCCCACCAGCCCTCGCCCACATCGCTGCGCGTCACCGAGAGCACATCGCCAGCAGCGATCGAGAGCTCCGAGGAGCCCGGCTCGCCGCTGAAGTCGTACATGGCGCGCACGTACGAGGTCATCTTCAACTTGTTCTTTTATATAAGCGAATAAAACGAGTCCCGTATGCACTGGGCCCATAAACAGAGGAAAAATAATGCTGCTTATTTTTTGGATCTGAATCACCAACCACCACCAGTGTGGGATAACGATTAAAAAGCATAAAAACACCTTCATGAACTGTTATAAGCTGGCATACAAAAGAGGTGGCTAAAGCAGTGTGACCAGGTTGGAATTGCTTACAAAGCAATTCCCCACTAATAATCGAGCTTGATACTGAAACTTAATTAAAAAAAAACTCTAAGCTTAATAAACATAGGTGCTTAATTATATAATGTGTCTAGTGGATTTTAAAATTACCGTAAAAAACACTTGGATCTTTTAAGATAATAACATAACCAAAATACGATTTAGTTATATTTTTCGTAATTTTTTAAATTTTTATTCATTTAACATTTTTTATCCAACTTGGATAAATTTTAGATATTTAAAAATCCATGTCAAAACATTATCTTCTTCATTACCGAAGCAACCATTCCGCCCTTCAATAAAGCCACCTTGAGAAGGTGCACCTTCTGTCTTTTTTTGTTTATCCTTTTCCTCCTTATATCTTTTTACCGCATCATTAGCACTTGATTGATGACTGGGAGTCAAGTTGAGGCGATCGGAGTACTTCTCAAGAAAATTCATTAATGAAGGGAGATGTCTTCTTTTAGTTATTTCATGAACTTCGGTTTTTCCGTAGATATTTGTTAATCGTCTCTTTTCAGAAATGAATTCTTCGTCACTTTGTGCACTGGCTTGCCACACAAGACATCCGATAATGACTAACAGGCAGCTGAAAAAAAAAAGATTAAACGGACAACATATACAACATAAAATTAATTTTTTTCAGTCTACCTCAAGTAAAGTCTTGGTTTCATCTTTTGGCCAATGTTCTCGATTATATTAAAAGTCGTAACTAAAAGTTGATGAAACGAATGCACCTTATTTATAGGGGCTCTGGGCTGTATCAATCCACACTTAAACCATGGGTCAAAGTTATACATAAATCATCATTATATTTATCATCATTTCTTGAATTCCTAAGAACGAAGTCGTATATTAAAAATTTAAAGAATTGATAACCTTATTGATTTTAATATAAATATATTGCGGACATTATCATTGACGCAATATTTTCTGTTATTAAATATATTACTTTTAGTAGTTAAAAAGACTCATTTTTTGTGCCAAAACTAAGTATGTTATAATAAGATCTAAGATAAGTTTTAATAGATCTCAAATCTTTAAATTCAAATTAAAGAAACACCTTCCTGAAATGAGATCTCTAAACGAATAGTAAAAAGAATATTATTATATTATATATAGAATTTAATTGAATTGCCGAATTTTTATTTGATCGCAAAATGTTAACAGTGACCGTTAAAATACATACATATTTAGATAATATTGTAATATTGTAATATTGTATTGTAATAATATATTTTTAGTATATTTTAAAGTATGACAGTATTTTTTTTAGAACCGGACGGTATAACATATATATGATTCCGCGGTCACACTGAGCTCTACGTGTTATTCATTTCTTAATTGCGCGTTGCTTTAATTTGTGGTGAGCAAAACAGGAGCTCGGCGACAACGGCAGTTGTGCAATAATAATAATTGATAATAACCCGTCTCCGTGGATCTCGCTCCATTTGGCATCTCGCATTTTCGCAGGCTGCCGCGGCCGTAATACGTTGCATACGGAAATCTAGCAGATACTTCTCCTCTCGTACCCGTGCTAGTGCCCATCCTCCAAAATGAATCGACAGGCAAAATTGCTGGTCTTGTGCCTGTTTGTGGGTCTATTTGCCGTGAACTTGTGCGACGATGGTAAGTACATACATACATACATACATGCATACATATGTATGAATAAATAAAAATCAAAATCGAAAAATGTAAAACAAGAAGAACAAGAGCTTGCTGTGTTCAATTAGGTACACACAGCCACACATGCAGGCAGAGGCACTTGCATGTGTGTGTGTGTTTTTTTTTTTTTTTTGATGCCAAAGAAGAATCCGATATTGAATATCATCAAATTCCCCCGGCCATTTTCTCTTTTTCTCCGGCTGTGGGGGTAAGGTTCACGTTAAAGCAAATCCGCAAATACTACGAGTTCCGGGCACTTGCTAGTAATTTTCCATTACAACTGACCATGTTTTGGTATCTGCTATCTGGTTACAAGCGGCACAAATTTCTCCCAATCCCCCCACATCTTTGTTACGTGCATTTTTCCAATTTAAATGTACCGTGGACACTGTGTAATTACCCGTTGAAATAATGACTCATGCCCCAAGCTCCACGTACATACATACTGACTGTTTCTTTTCCCCCCGATAAAGTCGTTATATGTACATATAAAAATCAAATAAATGCTAATCGGTATTGCATTTTTTCATGTCCCTCGTGCTCCATATTTCCTGCCAGCTTTAAATGATAAGCCCAAAATGTTTTCAGAAATAAATCTGCGCAATTTTATAAGAAACGTTTATTTATTGTAGTAATAAGAATGTAAATCGTTTAAGGCATTTCTTATCAAATTAATAAGAATTTTTCAATGTAAAATAATAAGTAATTCTTCCTTTTTAAATCGTATTCTTTAAGTAATATTCATTGGGTATAAATTCACATTAAAAAGTATAGTTATCGCTTTATAGTTTTTTAATGTTTTTTGTAAGAAAAATCAATTATTTTCCAGCTTTATAAATCACTTTATTCTTATAATCCATTTATAATACTCGGAACATTTTAATAAAACAACCTTAGCATATGGCAAGCGTTTATTTACTTTGAAATTGTGTAAATAAATTTAAGATTTACAACAACTTATGCCCTTACACTGCACCCTTAGATATTTACATTCTTTTCGCAGAATTTACATATTTAATTTGTAATATAAACAAGTAAAGAAATGTAATGAATTCCCTGATAACTCTGTGTTTTTCTTATATATTTTTCAGTAACCACTACAACCGTTGTAACCAAACCGACTTCCTCGGATGCAACTACTGTTCCATCTCCGACCTCGGACACCACATCTCCGAATACAACAACAACTCCAATTACAACAGTCCCAACAACCACAACAACGAAGGAGCCGGAGACGACGACTACTGCTCCGCAGACAACAACCACAACGCCGAAAACGACCACGGTGCCCACGAATACGACCACGACCACGACTACACCGGCTACAACAACAACCAGCAGCACGACTCCGGCTAGCACCACCAGCTCGACCACACCCTCGCCGAATACGACTACAACAACCCAGGCGCCGCATACATCAACCACGCCGGCACCGAAGCCAGTACCGTGCGGCCGCTTCGATGGATCCTCATTTATTGGCGGAATCGTGCTAACCCTGGGCCTGCTTGCCATCGGACTGGTGGCCTACAAGTTCTACAAGGCCCGCAACGAGCGCAACTACCACACCCTTTGAGCCGCCACCGCCTTTACGTCGGCCTTCAATGCGGCAGCCGGAGCGGCGGCGGCCAGCAGCAGTGCCGCCGCAGCCGCAGATGCCGAGCGTGTGCGGTTTGTCCAGCCATCTATACCGCTGCGATCGCCGCCGGCGCAACCGCCTCCGCCGCCACCTCATAACGTTGGTGGTGGCAGTGGAGGCGGAGCGGCGACGGCGTCGGCAGCACCGCAGAATTGCTCGCCGTCTGCCCGGGACCGGCTGCTGCATACGTAATTTAGATGCGGGGAATACTATTACAAACTATAACTACAAATATTACTGCTACCCAAAGAGCCCCGCACCAACCCCCCAAAAAACCAATTCAATCCAAACACAACAGTAGAGTCAAGTTCTTTAATTCCACGATAACCCCCAGAGCGGATTCAATGCGAGACAGATAGGAGGATGAGCTGGCGCTCCTGATTCTTGATAACTTCCTTATCGGCCGAGACATACACACCAACTCAAAATAAGTGAGCTGTAGTTTTTCTTTTTGCAAAAAAAAATAACACCGTTTATCAGCAACTTGAGCGGATGTTCAGCGCCTTACACAGAGAGAGAGAGAGAGAGGAGTCCGAGATCAAGGGGCGAACAGATAAATAAGTAAACGTAAAGAAATAAAGTCATGTGAAAAAGGTAGAGGAGGAGGAGAAGTAGGAAGAGAAGAGACTTGAGGAGAGGAGAATGAACAAATAACAGCAAATATGTGAGACTGCTTGGGGAGATAGCGAGAACAGTGGACATAACACTGAAATCCAAGAGAAAGCGGCTGGCTGGCAACGGCTTTGTTTCTGGGATTCATACATATAGACACAGAGAGAGAGAGAGAGCTACGAAAGGAATATATAAATTTTGATTATATTTACACGGATTTTGAATAACTCGAAAAATCAATTCATTATATAGGAACTAAGAATATTTACTACCTTAACGAGCTATACAAAAAACTAAAAAAAAAGAAAAATCAACGGGAAACGCGTTTCTAATTCCTCCCTTAATGTGCTTTTTTTTTTTTTTCTTTCGTTCTCCTTTCCCCCTTTCGCCCCTCGTTAAATAACGTTCTTTTCGCCCACTTATCGATTCTCCTGCCGGGGCTGCTAGGGAGGTGGCGCACTGCTAAGCAAAAAAAAAATCAATAAAGCGACTCGCCGCGATGCACACAGCAACAGGATACATGGCGGGACATGCGTTTATATGCAATATATATAAATACATAAGGTCGAAGGAGAAAGGATTGCCACAGAGTAGAGAACACAGAACAACCCAATGTTAATGCATATACGCAATGTTGAATATTTTGTACTAGGATTGAATCTATACATATGAATTACCAATTACCTTTAACCCCGCTGCTTACTGTTGGCTAAAATAATACAAATACTACCCCACACCTTTGAAGCTACAAAAATCGAGAACCCGTCAATGAACTCTGTGCACATGGAAAAATCTCATAAGTATATAAGCTAAAAGTAACCCAATCAATGAATGTATATCCAGTAATTCACTCAGCCGGCTTACAAAACAAAACAACAACAAAAATATATATATATACATAAATATATCTATGTCTGTATATCGTGTACGATAATAAATATTTTAAACATTTATATCGGTCTTTGGCATGCAATAATTGCATTCATTTGCAAAACCTTATCACTGAGGAAATAAAACATAGTCGGGGCACCGAAGTTCAAGGTTGGAGCTAGAGATAAATATTCAGAATATCAAAGGCCCGTTACGATCTTTGCTCTGGGAGCTTAAATACCCCTTAGGTGCCCATTCATGCAATCAAAGTCTGGCTTGGCTTGGTTTTACAAATGATTGTCAACCTGTTGAAAGGTTTTATTAATTAAAATTAGGGAACATTTTAAGAACTACATTTTATTTTTCAAGCGCTTAGTTTCTTCAACTTTTTCGGTGTCTTAAGTTTGATCACTGATGAAATAAAACATGGTCGGGGCACCGAAGTTCAAGGTTGGAGCTAGAGATAACAAAAGCAACTTCTAAATATTCAAAGGCTCGTTAAAATCTTTCCTTTGGAAGCTTAAATACCCCTTAGGTGCCCATCCATGCAATCAAACTCTGGCTTGGCTTGGTTTTACAAATGATTGTCAACCTATTAAAGGTTTTATTTATTAAAATTAGGGAACATTTTAAGAACTACATTTTATTTATCAAGCGCTTAGTTTCTTCAACTTTTTTGGGGTCTTAAGCTTGAGGAAATCCCCACCGCTTGGAGGTGCCTTTCTCTTAAGATTTTCTTTCGGCTTCTGCTGGGCGGCGTTCTTGACTGGTTTCTTGGCTTTGGGGACGACTGCCTCCTTTTCAACTTTAGGCTTCTGCTTCGGTTTCTGCTGCTTATCTTGCTGTTTGGGTTTCTCCAGAATCTTTTTATCTTCTTGATTCTTCTTTTTCTCGGGGGAGGACTTGACATTCTTAGCCTTGGGCTTGGTCTTTCGCTTTGTCTGGCTGTTGAAGCGCAATATCAGTTCCGTACCGGCCAGACTCAGCTTTTGTTTGATGGCCTTGCGTGCATCGTGGGTCGTTGGCAGGGTTACGGTCGCCGCACTGGCGTCACGGAACTTGCCCTTGCCTGGTTTAATCTGAATGTCGACCGCCTCCGCGAACAGCTGACGCACCTGAGCCACCGATGTGGTCTTGGGCAGATTGGTGATGACCACGGATGAGGTGAAGTTGCGCTTGATCTTGAGCGCCTTTTTGCTGGCGCGTTTCATCAGCATCTTGGTGCGCTTGTTCTCCACGGAGGTCTGCTTGCGGGTGACCAGCTCGTTGATGAACTCCTCGGAATCCGTTTTGGGCAGGGAGATGTAGAAGCCCTTGTACTCAGCATCATTCTTAATGGAGGCCTTCAGGTCCTCGTGAGCCTGATCGCGATCTTCCTGTGACTTGAACTCCACCAGACAGAAGCGTGCGTGCTTCTGGCGAGGCTTCAGGGCCTTCACCACCAGCGGATGTAGAGCCTTTATCTTGGCATTAAACTCGTCCAAATCCAGGGGCAGTTTCTTGGGGAAGCGAACATAAAGGCGAGTGCCCCTTAGCTGCTCGTACTTGGTGTGAATCTGCTCGTCTATAAGTTCCGCCCGACTCTTGGGTTCCGGTTTTGCGTCCTCCTCCGCTTCGTCATCTTCATCAGATTCGGTTGAACTGGCGGCCAGGTCCAGTTCGCTATCTTCCTCCACGCCGGATGCCTCAGACTCGTCATCGTCGCCGGATGCCTCAGACTCCTCTGCCGACAGCTCTTCGTCATCGGATGCCTCAGAGTCCTCCTCCAGCAGTTCCTCCTTCTTAGATGCGCGTTCCACCTGTTTTTTCTTCATGTTTTTCCAATGAAAACGTGTTTGAGTTTTCAAATTGTGAAAATGAGTTCGCACGTGTAGGGTTAGTATGACCCTTGCAGCGTGTGACGAAAACACCAGAAATACCAAATTAGCACAGCTGGCAGTGCCGTTAAGTTGGCAGCGCCTTTATTTATTTACATTTTTTGTCTGCAGCATGGCCACCGCTGGGAATTCCTGTTTTTGGAACGATTTTGAATTAAAAAAGCCACCGTTAGTGACGCTACAAGTTGAGAACACGGGTTTTGGTAGGTATGCATTACCATACCACGGATCCTTTAACTTACGCCCCCTCCAATCCACAGCCAAACATGTCTATGTGGCCATCAACAGGTTCCTCCAGCCACCGTGTGGTGATCAGGAGGCGAAGGAGTTCGACGAGACGGCGGCGTTAATTGGGCGTCTAATGGCCCGCCGGAAGAACTCGTTTCGGAATATGCCCGGTTTCCGCGCAGTCTGTAAACTGAACGCGGCACTGTGCCGTTTGCTACGCTTGGATTTGGCCAGGGATCTGGAACAATTCCGCGGCACTCTGCCGGATGTTTGCGACGGTGATTTGGCCGGATCCTTGCCCACGCGCAGCAGTTTCGAGTTCATCCTGGTGAGGCTTCTTAGCTTCTACTATCTCCACGAACGGATCAGGGAGTGCTGCCTCAGTGCAGCCTCGTATTTCACCCAGATCCTGCGTGACAACTTCTTTATGGAGTTTTCCACCTTGCTGCTGGCAGCTATTGCCAAGATCAACAAGCTGAGTGCCCGCCAGGCGAGCAACAGTGCTGTTCTCTACAACAAATTGAGGCCAAAAGTTGCTAGTTTTCCGCAGGTGAAGAAGCACAGATTCCTGAAGGAAAACCAGGACTTACCTGTAGAAATAGTCTGCCTTAAGAGTACCAAGGAGGCTCCAGCAGCCACACCGATGCCTGTCCTTATGAAACCAAAAGAAGTCGTGACCAGACATGATATAGCCAAGTCCGATGTGGGTACTGTGATTGACCGAAGGGAAACCAGTAATCCCTTTAAGGCTGCAAGGAAAGAACTTAATGTAGATGAAGTCCTGACAACCGTTGAGGATGCCCAGCGATTTATTGTCCGCGAAACCAAAGCCAGAAAGCAGAATCCTCTGCCGGAGACCTGTCTGACCGCAAGGATCTCCAAGCACGAGTGGCTGGCGGCGCAGACCCTGTTCCAGCGCAAGTTAACCAAGGATCCCGGCCAAGCTTTGAATATATTTCGCAAGTTTATTTCAAACAAAATAAAGTAGAGGCTAGAGAGTAAAGCTTATTCATGGGTTTCATCTCAGAGACAGGTCACCATGCCATCCACGAGTTGCAAACGCTTTAGAGCCACAACGCGACGCTGTGGATGCGGATTGGTCGCCTATGGAGGGTTTGAAGGTTAAACATTAAAGATAAAAATAGAATTTAAGTGGAAGAAACCCGAACATTACCTTGACAAACTTTTTGAAGTTCTTGCGGCTGCTGTATTTGCTCGCTGTCCCATTCAGGGAGGCAGCATCCACTTCGTCAGCGCTGCGCGTGGTGATGTTTAGGTTGCACATGCGCACCTGAATGCCATCGTTCATGGCGGTCAGCCACTTTAAATGCTTCTTCGAGTCCTCTTCCTCTGCATCCGAATCTTCTTTGATGGATTGATCCAGCTTGGACACATTCGCTTCCGATTTAATGTCCTCGTGCAGCCTGCTGCACGATAGCCACCCACTCACATCCACCTTTCGTGGCAGGTCCTTGCGCTGTGCCACTATATACTTGGACTTTGCCTTCTGACTTTCGTTTGGGGGGCAGAATGGTTCGGTCATTACCAAGTCAGGGTTCACTGCATCGCTTTGCCGCCTTTCCGAGGAGTCGTTGAAGTTAAACAAGCCGTCGTTCGAGTCATCGTTTGTCTGTTCCGCCGCCTTTTTTTGCCTTTTCTTTTTGCTGTCCGCAAAGTTGAAGAGATTTTCGCAGTCATCGCTATCACTTTCGTTTAGCAGCTCCAAACGGAGGCGCTTGCGCGGTTGCGTCTGGGACTGAGAGGGTAACTGCGATTCTACGGAGGACTCCTGCGGCTGTGATTTCTCCAGGAAGTTGATCATACTTATCCTGGCGGGCGGATTTTTGCCCTTAGCCGCTGGCTTCGTCTCCACAGACTTTTGTGGGGTTTTACGGAATTGGAAAAGGGCTGCTTCTGCTTCGTCCTCGTCTTCCTCATCAACCAAAGCAATTGACATGACAGGGCGCTTGGATTGTGCCACTGGCTTTTCCTTCTGTTTCCCTTGCTCCACTGGCTTCTCCGGCTGCTTATTTGCTATGTTCCTGGCCTCCGAGTTGCCTTTGAGGCGTGGGGATATCCTGGTTACTGCTGGCGGTCTGACTTCAGCCACAGGAGCTGGCGGCTCTGCGTTCTTCCTCATCACCTGAGCGCCTTTTATGATTTTAGCCACAGGAGCTGGCGTTTCTTTTGGCTTCTCGGCATCAGTGTTGTTCTCCTCGTCCGAGGAATCAATACAAAATACAGGTCTGGTCCTCTGTTTGAGGTGCTTATTTTGAGGCAATGCAGCTGGCTCATCCTCATCAGAGGAATCTATTAATATGGCATTCTTCTTGGGGTTTCTTTTTGGTTTCTCCTGAAGCACCGGCTTGTTTCGCTTCGCAGCTGTTCTCTCCTGCTCCTCATCCGAGGAGTCCAAAATGACGGCATGATGACTGCGTTTCTGGGATGAACGCTTCGAGGTCTCGGGCTGCTGCTGTTGCGAGTCCTCCGCCGATTCAGGCACAATTAGCTCTGAAATAATCCCCGCACTGGATCGACCCACACTCCGTTCGGTGTTGGGCGCCAGGATCGAGGAGTTAAAGTCCATCGAGGAGGTCACGGACTCCGTGGTGGGCAATGAGTCGGCAAATTTGTGCGCTGGATTGCAGAACTCCTTGATGGAGCAATGCAGCAGGGCCATGCCAATCTCGTACTCCTGGATAATACGCAGACCGCCCTGCTCCAGGAGGTCTATGGGGAAATGACAGATGTTACGAGGTTACTCGGTTACAAGGGAACTTACCGCTTACCTTGAATGCTATTTATTGTTTCGGTGGCCTGGGACTGCGTTGATGGCACATATTGTATAACAATCACATCCTTTTTGGTCAGAAAGGTTTTGCGAACCCCAGAATTGAGATCCTTGCAGGCACCGCCCGCTTTCTGGACAACAGCACCGTAGATCTCAAAGTGCTTGCGATGCATGAAGACGAAAGTCTTTCCGGCGAACAGTGTGGTGCGTTCTGGCCGCCATTTAACATCCATGTTCGTGGGTTGGTAATCCTGCGGCTGTGGCCAGCCCTCCTTCACATGAATGCTCTGCGCCGCCTGCAGCAATTTTCGCCAGAAGGCGAATGTAACGATGGGCTTGTTCTCCAGCAGAGCGTGCAGTAGTTTCACCGTAACGGAGGCTTCGCTCATGGTTAGATGCGAGCATTCCTCCGACCAGTTCGGGCTAACGACTCCGCCAAGTGGTTTCAGCAACTCCTCCAATTCCTGGATCTGGGGCCGCGTCAAAGCCGAGGCAGTGGTCACCAGCTTCAGCTGTGTCACCTGCCAAACGCTCGCATTTCCACCGAAACGCAAACGTATTCCTGCAGTCAGCGGCGTTCGTGTCTTGGCAGCGATCTTCCGAGCTTCCTTGGAGTTTCGAGGGAAGATGAAGGTGCCGTACCTGGAGTCCAGGTCCTCCACCTGCAGTGTATCATCCTGCTGACCCGACACCAAGTGCAACTTGACATGGGTGCGACTCACACTGAGGTCCGCCTGAATGATCAAGTCCGTGGACAGACGACCGACGGTGTACACAGACTTACATGGCAACAAAACAAATTTTTCCTCATCTGTGGGTTTAATATAGAGTATATAAATCTATTAGCCTTAAATGTAATTTAAAAAAACCTGCCTTTGCATAAAACAAACATAATAAATACAACAAATCACGAAATTGCGATGGAAATAAAACAAAACAATTGTGTTTTCGGTGTGACCGTGCTGGGGGGCGCTAAAATATACCGCGGAACTTAGTAGATTTTCTTGTGTTGGCAGCACTGATCAAAAGAAGAAGAAGAACAAATTTTCACCCGGTTTGTTATTTGTACTTTTGTGGCTTAAAAGATTAAAGAAAACTAGTTTTTTTTTCAAATAAATGTAAGAGCATCCAACTGGAACCATGGCCCACATGACCGGCACTCGTGTCAGCACCTTTAATGAGTGCTTCCTGAACGAGAATGAGCACGATTCGAATGCGGTGCTCATGGAATTGGACAAGGGCCTGCGGAGCGCCAAGCTGGGAATCCAATGCGAGGCGATTGTCCGCTTCCCGCGTCTCTTCGAAAAGTATCCATTCCCCATCCTGATCAACTCCTCGTTTATCAAGCTGGCCGAGTTCTTTGTCAGCGGATCGAATCTCCTGCGCTTCTGGGTTCTGCGCGTCTGTCAGCAGAGCGAGAACCACTTGGACAAGATCCTGAATATCGACAACTTTGTGCGTCGCATCTTCATGGTGATGCACTCCAACGATCCGGTGGCGCGTGCTTTGCTCCTGCGCACACTCGGCGCCGTTTCCCGTGTCATCCCCGAGAAGCAGCAGGTGCACCATGCCATCCGAAGGGCCTTGGACAGCCACGATACCGTCGAGGTGGAGGCGGCCATCTATGCCAGCAGTTGCTTCGCCGCGCAGTCAAGTTCGTTTGCCATCAGCATGTGCGCCAAGATCTCGGACATGATCGAGTCGCTGCAGGTGCCGGTGCCGATGAAGTTACTCCTAATTCCCGTGCTGCGGCACATGCATCATGACGCCACCACAGCGTCGCTGGTCAGTAGGCTGTGCATGGACCTGCTACCCAAATATCCGGCCCAAAGCTTCGTGGTGGCCATTATAGACACGCTCACCCAGCTGTCCTCCCGCACGCTGGTGGGTGTGCCCGGCCAGTTGGAGGTTCTGCTTGAATTTATGCAGGATCTTCGCACACCGGTCCGCGTCCAAGTGCTGCGGTCCTTCAACGAGCTGGCGGGCAAGCAGAGCGTAGATGCCTGGCCCAAGCCAGCCATTGAAGCTCTCATCGGCAGATTCGAGCTGTGTACCAATTCCCAGGAGCAGTTCCTCTTCCTCTCGATCCTGCTGAAGCTCAGCGAGTGCCCGCTCACCTGCCAGCAGCTTCTAAGGGAGCACCGCGGAGCCTTACTTCAGCTATGCATTCAGTGCATCAGCAAGTTGGATGACTATACCACAGCGACCCAGGCCATGGCCGTGCTCTCGGTCCTCGGGGCCTTTGGCCTAAAGAAGAAGCATGAGAGCGGCGTGCAACAGGTGGAGGATATTCTACACATAGTCAATCTGCACATGGAGGGATTGCTTCTTTGTACGGCAAGGAGAGCGGAGTGCACCAGGGATCTGCGACGTGTGCTGACTTATGGCATTAGGATTACACAAGCGAATGCGGAATTCGGAACCTCCTTCATCGAAATTGTGACCAACACACTGGGCGACAAGGTGGCCTATCCGCCAGCCAATGCGGAACTTATGTGCGAAGCTTTGGTCGGACTCTGTGAGCACTTCCAGCTGCGCAAGTATGCCTTCTCCACGGGCGAGGGATTGGTTGGTGATGACGACAACGAGGCTATGGATACCGATGAACCACCACCGCCGCCAGCATCAAAGGTGAACCCAATGCTCGCCCGTTTGCCGCTCATCCTGCACAAGTTGAACAGCATCATTGAGAGCCCGGAAAATGGCGAACAGCAGCTGAAGACTGTGGAGATACTCAGTGCTCTTGTTCTGCAGACAACTATGGGTTGTTTTCTGCCCCAAAAGGTGACGCAGTGCTTTGAGAAGTGCGTGGCCCGGCTGAACTGTTGGACGCTGTACAGGATAGCACGCACGGCCAGTCGTTATGGCCATCACTATGTGGCCGCCCACATATACACGAAGATCTCCCAGATGGTGATCGTCGATCACATGCACTACTTCCTTGTGGCGCTGTCGCAGCTCTCGCAGGCCGAGTGCATTCTCAACTATGGACTGGATTATAATGTAATGCGAGATAATTACACACCGAATGCACCGCCGGAGAGCCTGATGCCGCTAATGCAGCGTTTGGAGAATGCCAGCAATCTTTACCAGCAGGCGCTGGCCAGCCTGCGAGCCTGCTCGTCGCCCCAGCATCCGTGCACCTTCCAGCTGGAGTATCTGAAGATACGGGCACAGTTTCTGCAGACCCTGCTCTTGGCGGTGACCGTGAAGAATGCCCAGGTGATTGTGCCACCGCCGGCAATAGCCGGTAGTCTGGCCCAGAACTCACGGGATTACCTACAAAAGTTTGGACATGTCACCAATCAGTTGCGCAAGCTGGTCAAGACACTAAAAGCCTGCGAGGAGTCGTATGCCAGGCTATACAAGTCCTCGTTCGATGCCGATCATGTGACACTGGAATTCCTGCAGGTGGCCGAATTTCAGTGTGCTCTCTTTGCGCACATCATCGAGTCCATCTGCTATGCCACACCACCGGAACCGCCCGTCTTCCTGACCACCGGTGATCACCCGGAGACGCGATACTTTGCCGCCAGTTGCCAGCGCATGCAGCAGATGCAGATGAATCTGCCGCAGGAGCCGGCGAATGCCAAGACCATCAGCAATCGGCATTTGGACGTTATTATAGCACAAATTGAAATCATTACCAAGACGCCGCTCTGCCTGCCGCGCTATTTCTTCCAGATCCTGCAGTCCACGCAGATCAAGCTGTCGGTGAGTCCGCAGCCAAGAAGTGCCACCGAGCCGGTGAATGTCCAGTCGGGCAGTAATCTCGTCATCAAGGTAGAGGGTGTACTGCAGCATTTTAGCAAGCAGCAGAAGCACTTCCGACGGGTCGAGTCCGTCCAGCTAAGCCTCACATCGCAACTGATTACCCCGCCGCCGAGATCCACCCAAGAGCAGCTCTCGAAGCCGGGAGCAAACGACACTGTGACTCTCAATCAAATTGTGAAGCCACAGCGTGATTTCCTCTCCGGCAGCTTCCTGCTGCCCATCTCCAGTGGCGGACACTTTCAGGTGACCCTGGAGACGTTCGTTGTGGACGAAAATGGCATAACCTGGTGCACAGGGCCGAAATCCTCGATGGTGGTCCGGGTCCTAGAGGATCCCAGCAAGCCATCGGCGCCAGCGCCAAGCACTTCCCAAGCGGTGGGTCAGACGAGGAGGTTTTAAAACTGCTTAGGATTATGTTTTTAGATTAAATATTTTTGTAAAGATATTTATATTAAATATTAAACATTTCAATTATGTATAAATAAGTTCTTTAAATATAAAGGGAGGTTTTTCTTATTTATTTTTAATAATAAATAAATATAAGAATTACATAAGTGGAAATTATATCAAAGGTAACAAAAAGAAAGTAAACAAGACTATAGGTTTTTAATTGTTTTTGTTGTTTACAATTAATTAAAAAACATAAAAAACAAAGTCAAAAAATGTAAATTAAAAACAAATCAAGCAAACGAGATTTGCCACCCAATTCGAATCAAATAAATGACCCAAGAAGCTGAAAATGTCAACTGACAACGCTAAAATATTTGTTGATTCTCCAAGCCATATAAATATTTTGATTAGATTTCATTAAATTAGATCAAATTAAACTAATTAAAAATAATAAAAAAAGGCTTTCTTTTTGTAGAGATAAGCTTTTTTTTAGTATCTTCTGCTTCCGGTGGCATTTGGGCTCTGCACAGCCACGGTCACACTGTGCTGATTTGTTTTCATTAATTCTTTTTGGCGAACAAAAAAAATTGGAAAATGAGGCATCACTTCGGGCATTGCAACTTGTAAGCAGCGGGGCAGCACAGCATCGGCATGCCACACCAGCGGAGCAGCAGCACTTGGCCAGCGTTGTAACGGACTATCCGGACGGACGCCTCGCCGAGATTCATTCGCACCGTGCTCTCCACTCTCTCTCTCTCTCTCGTTCTGTCCCCCGCCCGAGCAAGTGGTTCCGATCCAATCCCGATCCGATCTCTCCACCCAGTCGCCCAGTCCGCCCTCGGGGCGACGAATGTAAATTTTAATTGAAGCCAATTGAGTGCGCACACCCGAAAACACGCACTGCATCAATCCAAAGCCAAAAAGCCTCACCGGAGGAGGGCTCCACACTCCCTTTGACACAAGATTCCGCGCTTAACCCTGTTCAGAGGCGGTGGCGGCGGCAATAAATGGACATAATTGCTCTAATTGGACAGAGCAGCAGCAGTGGGATCGGCAGCAGCAGCAGTGGAGGAGCACCAGCACCAGCACCGGCACCGGCACCAGCACCCCCCCGGACAATAGGATGGCGCAATTCACACTGTAAGTATATAGTTATCAGTGGACTGTCAGCACACACGGCTACACGGATTCCCCCGGGCTACTTGCGACAGTCGCTGTTAGTAGCTGAGCTTCTGCTTTGTTTATCTATTGACGGCGCCGCCGTGTCGGTGTATTATGCAAGTGGAAACCGAAACCGAAACCGAAAACCAAAACCCAAACAAGACCAAACTAATACGTAGATCATGAACCATTACCATTTGCGGCTCTTCCACTTAATTATGTAGCTACAACAAACATAGTCTGCCGCCGAGCAGTAGCGATAGTACGCGCGTCGACTGCGATCACGTACCGCTGTGTTCCATTAACGATGTGCAGCTCCGATTCCTGGTGCCCGATGACCTGACAGAGGTGAGTGGTGCTTGCTGCTCCATCTCCCTGTGTTCCGGTATTCCTTCTTCTCTCTGTCTATCTCTCTTGTGTTTAAACAGGTGCGCCAGCTGTGCCAAGAATGGTTTCCAATCGACTATCCACTCTCATGGTATGAGGATATTACCTCAAGCACGCGCTTCTTTGCGCTGGCAGCTGTATATAATCTGGCCATAATTGGTTTAATCGTTGCCGAAATCAAACCCTATCGAAATGTCAACAAGGAGGTAATAGCCAATATGAGTGATAGTGATGAATTGTACACCAGGCTGAGCGGTTTTCCCATGCAGGACAAGGGCATACTGCCGGACTCGATGGGTCGCACCGCTGACGTTGGCTATATTCTATCGCTGGGCGTGCATCGTTCTCACCGTCGCAACGGAATTGGATCGCTGCTGCTGGACGCTCTAATGAACCATTTGACGACGGCCGAACGGCACTCGGTGAAGGCGATCTTCCTGCACACGCTGACCACGAATCAACCTGCCATATTTTTCTACGAAAAGAGAAGGTATTCGTATTTTGTCGTGTAACTTTATTGTGTGCGTGTCATTGGTCTATTAACCCCGTTTTTGTGTGTTCCAGATTCACGCTACACTCGTTCCTGCCCTACTACTACAACATACGGGGCAAGGGGAAGGATGGCTTTACCTATGTGAACTACATTAACGGCGGCCATCCACCCTGGACACTATTATATCCTTTTACCAAATACCATAACTGGCTAGCTTGTTTCGCTTTCGTTTTTATGATTTCCCTCTACTTTTGGTTGCCCTCTTAACTCTCTATCTGCACAGATCACATCAAGCACTATGCCTCCAAGGTGCGGCACACGAGCAGCCTGTGCGCCTGGGTAGCGAATCGTGTTCAGCAGGTGGTGCGTTGGTTCTACCACAAGCTCCTCACGCGCTTCAACTTTATCGAGTGAACCTCTGCATCCTTCCGAGTCACGGTGGCGTTATGTCATTCTGTTGAGCATAAACAAACAACAAAAAAAGAAAAACAAAAACATTTATATGCACACTCACCACACACACACAAACACACAGACACACCTTCATTATAAATGTTAGGCAAACCCACACACAACCGCAGAGAATCATTAAGTTTTTTATACGAAAAGAGAATGAGATCTAGCAAAGGAACAGCACGAGTTGAGCATAAGTTGAAAGTTGTAACATATATATCGGATAAGTGTATTATTACGTTTTAAAGAAGATACCTATATCTGTTCGTTCACTGCTGTAAATAGTCTTACAATGTTTTATTTCTGTTTGAATTCTCTCTCCCTTTTATTTTCCTCTTTTTTGAATGTTTATTTTTTACGTTTTACGTTTTAAGTTCCACGCACAAGACAGTCATTTATTTAGTTTAGCCGAAAACAAAGATGCTCATGCTTTATAATGCTTAATTTATGAAATCTGCACGTAAATACATAGCTTTTCGAACTGAGAGAACGAATTCATTACGAATTAAATGCCCCCAAAACTACCACAAAGATAAAAAACAATTTAAAAAAGAAAAAAAAGAAAACAAAACTCTGTTCGCTGTTTCTATATAGTATTTTGTAAAAGTATTTTAATGATTATATAGTGTTTTTTTCGCAGCTAATTCTGATTACTTTTAGGCACAATTTATCTAGCAAATTGTACTATTTTTTAATATAAAAATAAAAGAAACTTGTAAAGTTACACAGTGATGGCGTTTTTCTTTAAATCTGAATTCTTAGGTAAGTTTAAAAGGTTGATTCAAATTATTTACTTCAAAAGTAATAATTTTGTTGTTGTTTTGGAATTTGTTTCTTTATTTTATTTAAAATTTTTTAAAAATTAATAATTGTTACCCTATTGTTAAATTTTCTCATTTATTTTAACCATTTATGTTTTAGTTTTCAAGAAGTCTAGAAAATATTTATTATATATGTATGTTTCTTATATATAATTTGTATTTATTTTTTAAGCCATTTTAAATTAAATGTTCTCTATTTCCCAAAGAATAGAATTAAGGCAAACTAAATAAATAAAATAGCAAGTTAAAATATAAAAATAAAATTATTGATAAAATCTCCGCCCACCGACCAGTGTTGTAAAGCAGCATTTTTTCGAACGATCTGGCAGCCCTCGGCCAGCCTGTCATTCGCTGATTAGTATTGTGAACTGTGTGCGATTTTTGGGGCAATTTTTAGTAGCATAAATTCGTCGCAACTGCCTGGAAAAAATGTTCTCGAGAGCCGCTCTTCTTACAGGTAAATGGCAAAAACCATGGAAATCCTGCTAAATACACTCAGCGAGCTTTTATAAAGCCACGGGCACTAGATATTCCGTCCCAAATTGATCGTGAAAAATGTTACGGCATTGCAAAGTTGTCGTCCGGACATCGTGGTTTATGTAATCACCGACAGTGTCAAAAAAAGCATAATAATTTTTGCAAAAGCTAAAAAAGGACTTCATGGACGTTAATCTAAAATGTGAGATTCTAATCTAGATTTTTATTTTGCAGCCCAGCGCCCTTTGACTGTGGCCGCCACCCGGTCGGCTGCCGCTGCCGCCGCTCAGCCAGCCGCAGTTGAGCGCCGCCAGCGCCCCGAGCATCCCGGCAAGGTGCGTTTGGGTTTCCTGCCCGAGGAGTGGTTCCAGTTCTTCTACAACAAGACAGGTGTCACCGGACCCTACACCTTCGGTGTCGGTCTGATCACCTACCTCTGCTCCAAGGAGATCTATGTCATGGAGCATGAGTACTACAGCGGACTGTCCCTTGGCATCATGGCCGTCATTGCCGTGAAGAAGCTCGGTCCAGTCATCGCCAAGTGGGCTGATGGTGAGATCGATGTAAGTGGTTGAGCCGTATTTAGATGGGTTTCCGAATAACAAAAAGAAAACCTATAATTTCACAGAAAATCGAGTCCGAATGGAAGGAGGGTCGCGAGGGTGAGCTAAAGGTCCTCTCCGATGCCATCGAGGCCGAGAAGAAGGAACAGTGGCGCGCCGATGGTGCCCTGCTGCTGATGGAGGCCAAGAAGGAGAACATTGCCTTGCAGCTGGAGGCCGCTTTCCGTGAGCGCGCCATGAATGTCTACTCGGAGGTGAAGCGTCGCTTGGACTACCAGGTGGAGTGCCGTCACGTTGAGCGTCGCCTCAACCAGAAGCACATGGTCAACTGGATCACCTCGAATGTGCTGTCCAGCATCTCGCCCCAGCAGGAGAAGGAGACCCTCAACAAGTGCATCGCCGATCTGAGCGCTCTGGCCCTGCGCGTCAAGTCTGCTTAAACCGACTCGAGTTTTAGTTGATAAATATTGTAAATTAAAGCCCAATCGAGACGCAGGAAACATGATTATAATGCCCGCAAGATGATAAATCGATCCAATATATCTTCAAAGTATCTGTGTCAGAAAACTTTTATTTTATGTTAAATTGTTTGCGTTAAAATCTTTGAAAAATGTTTTGCATTTAAGTGAGTTTTTTGGTGTTTTATGAAGTATCTTTTGGGTTATAGCATAACCTAGGGCTAGTGATGAGAAGGCAGAGATACTTGAGTATCTTTTAGGCGGCTTAGTGCTGGATACATAACAGAAGAAGAAACTAAAAGAAGTGATGTCTTAATGAAACTTTTCAACAATTTATTGATAAATTATTATGGCTACACCTTTAAGTATCAGTCTTGAGCTGCACTCGCGTCTTCCTCAAAGACATCTGCCTCCACCTGCTCGCCCTGGAACTCCCCGAGAATGTTCAGTCTCCGCACTGTCTGTAGATTCTGGATGCAGTAATCCACAGTGGTCACAATGCACAGGGGTCGTTCTCCCTTGTAGTAGCCCGTATTCTCGCGCAAATACACAACATTCCGGGTGGCCAGCCACAGTTGAAGCTTCACAAAGCACGGACACTGCCATGGATTGCCTTCGATTGCCACGCGCTTCAGGTTAGGGAAGCTCACGTTCACCTTGGCCAGAAAGGTCAGGCGGTTGTTATCGATCAGGACTTCTGTCACGCTGCTTAGGCTCTCGAGAACATCAAGACCGATCTCTTCCAGCTGATTGTGGCCCAAATGGAGCTTCTGGAGATGACGCATCGGAGCAAACATACGCACATCCAAAGACTTCAGTTCGTTGTGTCCCAGCGATAGGTATTCCAGAAATGGCAGCGAGGAGAAGCCCAGCGGATGCAGCTTCTTCAGATGATTAGCATTAAGGTTGAGCTTGCGCATGCGCGACAAGGTGTTGCTCCCAAAGATCTGTTCCTCGAGGAACTCCAGGCTGTTGTACGACAAATCCAGCGTATCCAGATTAACCAAAGCCGAAAATGTGTCCGGCTTGATCTCCAGTATGTCGTTGTATTGCAAATACAGCTTGCGTAGCGATCCCAGACCCACAAAGTGTCCCGGACTCAGGCTAGCTATGCTGTTTCTGGACACATCCAGTACCTGCAGCCTGGCCAGCACACGGAATTGGTTGTCGAACAGCAGGCGGATGCGATTCCCGGACAGATCCAGTTGCTGCAAGTGGAGCACAAAGTTCTGAACAGCCCCAAACACATTGGGGCGTAGAGCCCCGATCGTGTTCCTTGAGAGATTAAGAATTCGCAACTGGTTCAGAGGCTGAAAGGTTTCCTGACCAATGGAGGTCAGCTTGTTGCCACTGAGCTCCAGCTCCAGCAGACCATGGAGACCACGAAAAGCATTGACGTCTAGCTGGAGTAAAGAAGAATATAGAATATAACTTATATAAATATTATTATAAAGGGAAGTAATAAATAATAAAGGTTATTGTTAATTAGAAGATTTTGTTTACTGTTGGGTGTTAAAACTAAGCTGGCAAATATTTCGATCAGCTTTAAAATTAGAAACAGTTTTCTCATTGTCATAAAAACGGTTTAATTGAAAAGTGTTGCTCGTTAAATAAACAAACAATATATATACTGTTATTTTAGCAGCCACAAAGATCATCACGGTCAATTAAACATCCGAAATGTATATCTATCTATAAGCAAACGTAAAGCGTTAGGGTTCGTTCCGGTCAACTTGCTAGATCGAAGCTAAAGCTTAGCTGATCTAAGCGATCGAAACTATATTTATAATTAGTCTTACACAAAGATTGATATTATTTTTGATATTATACAAACAGTCAGAGACCCATGTATATTCTGTTGGATTTGTATAGCCTTGCAGGGTATTATAATCGAAGTCAAACTGTAGACTTCGAGTAAAGTAAAGTAAGGCAAATGCTTTTAATTAGCATCAACAGGCGGATTAATCTAGTCCTTCTCTCCGTTTTTACCCCAACTAGTCTCTCAGTTTAAGAGTTAAATAGATTAAACTTCCTAAATAGTCTTCTAAGCAGAATGAGCCGCATCCGGCGACTTTATCATGTAGCAAAGATCGGTCAAATTAGCTTGGGATTATTTTCAATTCCCTGCCGACTCACCTGCTCCAGCTGGTTATCATTTAGGATCAGTTCCTGCAGCTGCGGACACACACCGAAGGTGGCATTGATCAATCGATTGTAGCCCAGTTCCAGGCGATTGAGCAGCGGCATGTGTGGCAGATCGCATTGTGTCAGGGCATTATGGGAGAAATTTGCATAAATCAACTTCCGCAAATTACCAAAAAAGTCCCGATCAAGAATTTGCATTTGATTGTGACTAAAGTCAAGCCGCTGGAGGGCTGACTCAGCTGCAAAGTGGTTTCCCTGGATATTGGAGAGACTGCAACTGCTGAGGTTTAGATACCGCAGGTTGGGCAGAATGGCGAAGCCGGCGCTATGAAGATTTATGGGCACTGCAGCAGTCAAATCCAGCTCCACCAGGTTGCCCAGATGATCAGCATTCTCGCCTGAAAGTTCGATGATTCAATCCGAGACAAATTTCTTAATAGAAAACCATTTTTATCTTTGTATTTGTATTTAAAGTGCCACCACTTTTACTTTGTAAACCTCACCTGAGCCCACCTCCAGTTCGGTTTGCTCATTCCGGATGCTCAGCTTATGCCAGTTCTCTGCCCCCAACTCCACTAGATCCTGGAGCGAAGCCACCTCGTTACACTCGAAGCTGCGCCATCCCAGCGGCTGGCATAGATCGGCGGCACCCAGGAAGGGAATTCCCCAGAGAATCAGCGGCAGAACCCAGTTGGCAGTTGGCAACATTCCTGCTCCAGAGTCAAGCCTCGACTGGGTATCCGCGAACGAGCGCAGAATGCGAATGCCAATGAAAATGCAAATCCAGTTTGTAAACAGGTGACATGGAGCCGGTTTTGGGGGCGTCACCAGGGGGATCTTCACCAGGCGCTGGCCACTCAACAGCTGACAAGTGCCGGCCGCTAGGCCATTACCTCGAAATCAAACACACAGTCCCTTTGTTTATCTTTCTCTATCGATAGGTACTTTCTATAACTCTTTTAATAGTGGTTTTCATACAGTATATACGTTATATAATATCGGTTAATTACTTGACGATTATTGTGCTCTTGGAGAAAAAAAATAGAAGATGTCTGGCGTTTCATTATTGTTTCCTCTTCGCTGCTATTGGTTTCGAAATATATCATAGCTCATTTATATAGTACAGGAAAATTAAACCAGAAAAAAACTCACTAACTTAGACTAAAACTTAGGTGAAACAATTTAACAATCAAAAAAGTTGGTAAGTCCATTAATACTATTTAAGATTACACATATATAATTATATAGAATATTCCACTAATCGCACATTTATAAGTTTTGTGCTTGGTTTTCCATTAAGTTGGAGGCTCAGATTGGCGATATTATATATCTGGCTAGCAAAATATTATTGGGAGGCCAACAAACTAGGCCGAAAAGAAGAGCTAAATGTAGTTTAAATGTATATTGAAGCAATTTGGATATAAATGTATGGAGATATTTTAAGTACAATCCTTACATGCAAATATTTTACTAAGAGCTCTTGGCTAAGATGCAAATATATTTCCGTATTTAGCTTAGGCTAGTTAAGAACTTGTACTAGGTCTATTTCACAATTATATGGATTCTTTTGTTGTTCTTGTTGTTGTTCAGAGCTTTCCCAGAAGAAGACTTGCGACTTTGCCAGATCGTTAAGATGTTGTTTTAAAAAAACTGGAGGAGAGACTGGTGTATCCAAATCAGACTATAGTTACGGTTGGGTTTGTCATCTTGTTGCTGTTGTACAACGGCTGATAATGCGCACTTGGCTTGCTCTGGCACCCGTTGGGGTATCGCAACTTCACCCCGTTCTGGCCCGGCTGCGACAGCGAGGATGTGGAGGAGCAGGATAGCGAGGACAGCGATCCGGTGGAGGACTTATTATTCTTCAGAGGCAGCGGCTCCCCAATCAGCGTTATCCTCACGGGCTTGTACAAAGCCGGAGTATTCGTGGTCGTTGCATCCCAGCCGATGGAGGAGCGTCGAGGTGGCGTGTCTGGAAAAGATGCCGCCGCCAGCTGCTGATTGTAGTTGGTCAGCGTGGTGGAGATTATGGTATGCCGGCGGGTTTGGCTCAGGGCTGGGCAACTGGACTGGGACTTTTCGCGCTCCCGCTCCCCCTGGTGGCTGCTGCTCTGGTTGCTCTGATGGTGGCGGATAATCGTGGTGGCTGCCAGCGTGGAGTCGTGCAAGTGGAGCGTCGGAAAGTGCGTGGTATAACTGGTATATTCGGGCTTACTTCTGCGAACAGGATAAATGGGAATTAGTGGGGTTTTTGCACTAAACTATATGTTTAATTTTAATTCATTAAAACCATTAGACTTCCCCACATGCCATTAAAGTTATCTACATTGGGCACAGAAGATGGGAGAATAGTATGCAGTTGTTCGTCATTTAAATGTAAACTGCAGCTGATATTTCTATGTTTTTAAAGGCATTTTATTTTAAATTAACAATGAATATTATAAAACTCATATTTTATATATAATTTGTTAAATACCATCAGTATTATGGAAGTTGCAGACTAAAAATCATTAAGATACAGCAAAATAGTTTGCTTTGATATAATTTTCTTCAGGAATTTCTTGGATTATTTTCTTGTATATTTTAAAGAAATTTCAATTTATTAGCGTGATCTGATTAAGGGAACTTAAGTCTTTATTGTTTTATGGAAGCTTTACATATGATTTAAAGTATATAAATAAATATCTATAAAAATAAAAGAAATATAACTAAGCTTTGTCAACCATCTACAGATTTCAGATCACTTAAAATCGTCTTGAAACTATGCACTGATATTATTAATTCCAAAAGAGTCTGGAATTTAAATAAGTTAACAAAAATAAAGCGTATATTTAGACACATTTTCCAATGATTTAAACTTATTGCCAAGATTTGTGAAAGCTGTAATTATTTATTTAATTTAATTTTATTTTAAAGGATTCTAGTAACAACGGAGTATTGAAAATAAGAAAAAATATCCCCTTATAAATAGCCTGAATAAGAAAAATACATCTTATGATTCATAAACTCAACTGAATCATCAGTGTTGTCTACTGCTTCCAACTCCATCCCATCTTCTTGCCATATTCTGGGTTAGTTTTTAGTTTGCGTTACCTTGGGACTCTATTTAATTGCCGCATGCAATTAAAACGTTTCACAAACAGTGTTAAATTTTCAGTGACAAATTAATAAAGTACTTAAAACATAGTTGATTATCTTATGGATATTAAAGCTTAGGTAGGTTTCAATTGTGTTTTGTTTTTGGGGTTTTTAGTTAGTAAATGCTTTAGTGGAACTTGGTTAGTTAGTTTCTCAGGTGCACGAGTTGCAGTTATCCATACAGTTATAGCTTAGGTGTAGTATACATATAAGATTGATGGCACACAGCACAATGATGGCTAGGATGAAATCACAAAATAGTACCTGTTGCTCCCCAAATTGTAGTCTAAATATGCCAGACAGATGGTTAAAGATAGGAAAAAAAGCAGAGTGTATATATTCCATGGAAGCATTATGGCAGAGAGTGTGTGTGTTTGGGAAGAGAGAAATCCAGATGGGTTAATCGGGCGAGAAAGATCAGAGGAGACTGGGGGGATCTGTTGTTAGTCGGTTAGGCTTCCGCCTCCTGTTGCTGATAGATTTGCTGCAGATTTCAGCTAACAGCTAACCGCTTTCAGCTAGCGGCTCGCAACTCGGCAGCTACTGCAGAATCGGCCCTAATTAGACTGCTCCAATTGCAATTGGCCGCCATTAGCGTCAAGAGCCGGCAAAAAGTGGCCAACTGATTTGCATGCCAGCGGAGCGTGAAGCCAGCTGAAACCGATTCCAGCGGTAATATCAGCAGCCAGTGGCAGGCAACAGCCACTTGCAACAGAGATTACACAAAGAGAAATTGTATTTACCGCAAATATTGATTTAAATAAATATATACTAATAAATTATAAATATTTTCTATTTTTAAGAAATGGCTGTCTTTAAAAACACCTAATAATGTGTTTAAAAGTATCCATGCAATTATTGAAGAGCCAAATACGGTGTAAATTGGTTTTTTAAGAAAGTAAATTGTAGTGTCATCATTTTCGACACCTTTTTAAGAGTTATAAAACACCCGATCTTTCTAATTTAAGTTTATTTCTTTAAAATGTTAATTGAAAATTAACTTTATTAATATAAAGGTATTCCTCTTTGAGGGAAGTTATATTTTTCTTATAATTTATAATATTTTTTTCAGTTGAGCTTATATTTATTAAATAAATAAATGATGATATTCACAATTAAACTATTTAAGATCAAGCACAGAATAAATCGTTAATTCCGAGGCCTAATAATCTTTAAAGTTATAAAGAAAAACATATTTAATTAAGGCTTTGCCCAGTGGTAAATAAATAAATCTAACTAAGGAAAATGTCTTATATTAAAATACAAAATAAATAACATTGAATTAAATGTTAAAATAAAATCTGTGCTTTTCGTTATGAACGTTTATTTATTTGAAATAATTCAAATACTGAAGTTTTCCAACTAAATTAATTAAACTTGGTAAATAATATATTAAAATTAGTATTTGTTGAATACTTTTTAAACCATTAAATGAATTAATAAGAAACAGATTTAATAATTTAACATAGCTACTTTCTTGTTTAGTGAAATATTTCTTATTCAACAGAGCAAGGTCCCAGCTTTATTTTAAACAAATTAATTAACCAAATTACATATTTTTCTCTGTGTAACAAGCATAAACTAGCAGCAACAGGCGGCGGCGGCAACGTTTTGTATTAGTTTTGTTAGTTTGCGGCCGCACAGCTGCGGTTGATGAAAAGCCCCCAAAATTACAAGTATTACACAAATTCCAAAAACAAAGCAAAAAAACACAGAAATACAGAAACAAAAATGCAGAAAATCGTATGGGGTAGATGGCCGTAACCGAAATCGAAACCGAAATAGAAACAACATGAAAGTCTGCCTACCTGGACAAACCCTCCGCACCAATGGCAAGTGGTCGTGTCTGTGAAAGTGGAATCGAAATCGGAATTGAAATAGTCGATAGCTTTTTTCTTTTCTTTATTTGTTTTTTTTCGGTTAGTCAATGTTGTGCAAACACATATCATTACCGGAATTATCGGGATTGGATCGGTGATAGATATATGTGTATATATGTACACGCGGCAACTTACCCGCTCCGTCTGGGTGGCCATGCTGATGAGCTCCTTGCCGGCTGGCTCGCTGGAGGTGCCATTGGCCAGAGCCTTTTGCCGCTTCTCCGCCTCCAGTTGCTCGATGAGATCGCGCTGCAGGCGGATGGTGCGATCACGATCGTCCACTTGACCCTGTCGGTGGAGTAGCGGGAGTGGGATTGAAGACCGGAGATCAGTAAATGTCAGTTCACTCTTGTGGAGCGAGGCATGAAAGGTCACTAGTGGTTAAATCTAAGCCAGAGAGTGTGAAAATCATATCTATACAGTTTACAAGTATCTAGGCGCGCTATCTTGGCTTAGTTTTTCTTCAGACAGTCATGCTTTGATTAATTCTTTTTTAAATTCCAAATCAAAGCATTTTTTGTATACAACAGCTATTGGTATAAATAACTTTTAAGGCTATATATATATATGTAAAGTGTAGGTTGAATTTGTGTATAAAAAGTGCAAAATGAACACTTTAAAACCAAACTAAGGCCGAAAGTATGTATAAGGAGTGTACATGTTGTTTCCAAAGATAGATTTACAGAAAGCATAGATATAGTTATCGCCTTGATTGGGTATTTGACATGCTAAATGGATATATATATAGAATCCATGTATCTAACGAACATTAAGGAACAACAGCAAGAGTAAAAATGCAATAGGAAAGTCTTGTCCTGCTCCGAATCCGAAATATATATCAAATATATCGGTTTGTGACCCAGTTTTTTGTTTTCTCCCGGCTTAACGAGCAAACGAAATGCAAAAAACGTGCAAATACCTGAAGGTAAACCACCTGTCTACGTAGATCCGTTAGCTCCTGGAGCGGATCCTCCGTCGTGGACGAGGTCAGGCTGGCCAGATCGATGTCATTCAGCTGCTTGCTATCCAAACCGCAGGCGGCGAACAACTGAACGTTGTCATTCTCGAAAGGATTGAGCGTTTCCGTCTAAACAGATAGAAATTATAAAAGCCAATGGGTTACTTTCCATCCATCAAAAAGCCAACGATGCCCCCGGGCAGATGAAAATAAATGAAAAACCAAAGACGACGTACCCGTTTCAAATCAAAATCTGGCTCCTATAGGAAGGAGTGTTGTGCAAGTGAATGGTGAGTGTGATGATGGGTGTGCCATGGAAATGTAAGGAAAGAAAATGGCATGTGAAAGGTAAAATTATCGGGGATACTAAAAAATAATTACGCCATTTAATGAACTAATAGAAACTATAAGAAATTTCGTATTGTATGAGCTACTTACCTCCTGGAGTATGCGACGAAGTCGCAGCAGCTGCTTCTTGAACTGCAGCACATCCTGGAGCATGGCATTGCGGAAGGACTTGTCATACAACATCAGGTCGTCCGACGAGCTATGCAGCTCGCCACCGCACCTTTGGCCAGATGCACTTGATCCGCCTGCTCCGCCTCCTGCCTGTCCCAGGTGCTGCTGCTGCAGGTGACGCTGTCGGGGCAGACTGGCCGTGGACGAGGCGGTGGATGCCCTTGAGTTGGCCGTGCTCCTTTTGCGGACAGCAGCGGTCGCCGAAGCTCCGCCGCTGTGTGTGGACCTCAAACTGTTGTCCGAATCGTTTCCGGTTAGCTGTTGGTCCTGAAGACGCGACCGGTTCAACAATCTGGTGGCACGGGCGGGCAATTGGGCGCTGAAAAAAGACAAAAAATATATATTTTCATTAAAATATATTAACTAAATACATAAATTCTAAAAATAAATCAAGTAGTAATATCCGCCAGTGCCTGTGATATGTTTCCCTGGACTGGGGCGCACTGCTGGCCAGATAGTAGTGGAGATGCCGCTGCTTGATGGCCATCGGCGAGCTGGTCCGCTGGTGTCCACCACCAACGCCTCCCAGGAATCGATTCTCCGAGGTCTTTAGATCGGTTCGCACCCTTCGCGCTCCACTGGGCGGGGATTTGCTGGCGGAGCTCGCCTCCGCCGACATCGTCCAATCCTCTGACAAATCGAATTTCTTTAGACGGCAAAGCTACAGCTCCATGTTGTTGCTCTGCGAGAATGACACAATGACACAATCGGGACATGCGCAGACCACCAATCAGCTGAGTGCCGTGGAGAGTTTGTAGACTAATCCAGTCATAGTTCGACCCTATTACACTCAGCGAATTTGAGGTGAGTCATTCGAGGGAATTACTTGCAGCAGGGATAGTTTTTAGGACAAAAACTAGACACTGAGCTGCCTTCTTTTTAAATATACTAATACTACATATTTTATACTTCTATATTATCCTGATATTTTATGTTGATTTAATGTATAAACTATTTTTCTGATAGAATACATAAGCTCTCTGAATTATCTTCGTTTTAAATTAATTTTAATGATTAAGACTATTTTTAAAATAATACAAATTTCTATGGATAACATTGTAAAGATTTTTTATAAATTTCTACAATAATGTCTTAAATAAAACATAAAATGAGAGCTAGTGTTATCAACAACAGTTTACTTGGGAATTCTAGAGCATCGCAAGAGGTAAGAACACTGATGCTTTGTACTTTATACTGCCTTTAAGTTATAATCCTTAATTTAATATACTTTTAAATACTATCAAATAATATTCTTTAAGAGATTGTTTTTCAAAAGAAGCTATTCTAACTAGACCTGGGTAAATATCGATGTTAATCGATTTAAAATCGATTCTTACAACACTAAAACGTCTAAACATTGACCTTAATAATAACAATTATTTGCATTTCCATTTTAACTTTAAGAAAAAGTCAAGGGAACTTGGTAATATATATATAATTCATATATTTCGCATTAGAATATTAATAAATAAATGAACTCAATTCTCTTGCTCCCTTCTATGAAATGAAATTCTCCCATAATTTGCCTTAAAATTCGCTGAGTGTAGACCAGTGATAGGGGTGAGTTTTGCAATTATTTAGCCAGCTTCAATTAACGCGGTCGCAATGAAAGCGAAATGCCATTGATTAGGGCCGAGCCAAGGAATGGAGCGGCGAGCTCCTCCAGCCGGCAGTTGTCAATGAGCAATTAAGATAGCCGTCCAGGTGGGGGATGGAAATGGGTATTTGGATAATAGAGGAGAGACGGGGGACAGGTGGCGGCTGTAACCTGCACGACATGAATGCTGGGCATAAATCCAAGTGCCTCTCAGCTGGTGAAAGTCAACTGTTGCGCGTTGCGTGTTGCAGTCACCCCAAATGGTCGAATAGGGGGGTATACACCGACGGGGGGGGGGGATTGGCGCTTACACATGCGCACAATGTTCAAAAAATTTTACGGCATAATTTAAACAAACTGTTGAAAAACGTATGAAAAACAGACAAAAGGGAGAGAAGCCAATAGGTCTGTTTGTTGTTAGCGCATTCGATTATTTACGGTTGTAACCGAAACCGAAACTGAACTGGAATACCGAATACCAAAGGTTAATGGCTAATGGATCTGGGCCTAATGGCTGCAATTATAACGATATTTCGGTTAGTGGATCCATTACGACAGAGCCCGAGCATCTCACGGACTAGACTTTCCTACCGCCGCAACCTAATTGGCCAAGTTCAGATGGCCAAGAAAGCAAGAGTAAGTAATTGCCCCTCGGGAACTGGCACAGCCTCGATTTGAATTTGAATTTGAATTCGCAACCTTTGTTTATGATCGCAAATCGCACGAAATGGACTGTGAAGAATGCGGAGCGTGAACAATTTTTAGCTCATCTGGAGCGGCGATGAAAGTACAAAAATATGTTGTGTATCTTTTATTGTTTCGCCGGGTTCCCCTTCTATTTTCACAGTTAGCTGACTGTCGGCATCTCTGAGGGTTCTCAGCACTTTTTCATTTTAATTATAATTAAATTTCCTGCTGAGACGGTTTTGATTGCATTTCGAGGGTTTGAGAGATCATTTTTATCTTTATTTGTTTTCAGACTGCTGTGAATAATTTCGGATCCAATTTATATAACCAAAGGAGGTCTTTATTTCATTTGTTTATTTTTAATCTGGTTTATTAGGATGTTTTCAATCTTAAATATAGTTTAAAACCGATCAACAAATTGATTTTCTCATACAAAACTGTAACTATATTAAAATGGATATTACTACTAATTAATTGCAGCGATTTATTATTAATTAAACACGTTTATGTTCGAGTAATTAAACTTGTAGTAACCCAATTTCTGATACAACGCCAAAGGTTCAAGCGGAGTCAACTCAACGGTTTCCAAACAAAAAGCAATTAAGCCTTGTATTATGTCCAAACAATAAAACACAAAATACACTTTCCCAAATTCAAAATCCCACACAGCTGCATAAAAAAGCAGCTAAATTCCTCATGTTTGTGAGTTTTTCGCACGCCAACTTGATGTGTGGTTTGTACCATGAATATGAATGCAAAAATCAAGCTCCGCAGAGATCCACCGAAATCAAAACAATGCGAGTACTTTGCACAACTCAATTCAGCGAAACTCAGCAGGCGGCTTTGCCGGATATTTCGTACTTCAAGCAGAAAAAAAAAGAAAAACTGAAATACAAATTGTCAGACGACAAAATGCCTGTCATTGCAACAATTGCAGCAAATGGAATTTACACACAATACATATGAACATTAAAGGCAATATTAGCAGGGGCCTAGAAAAGGGGGAAATCACTACAGTGTATTCAGTATCTTTAGAGGATTGTTTTAACTGGAAAATATTTTATTGAAATCTTTTAATTTAATAGTTAACGATTGTTCTCTGTTTTTAAATACTTGTAAATTTAAACAGAGTAAATAAAAACCACAGCTATTGAGAACTTAAGCTCAAAAATGCAAAAAGTATTTCCTAGTGTCATAAGGACATAATCTAGTAGGATTAAGACCTGTTTGTTCACTTTATTGTTAGCCTTAGACTGTAAGAAAGCGGGTACTTATAAAAAAGCACAGTGTCATAAGGCCACTAAACGTTATGGCACGTAAAAAAAGTGTCATAATGCACAAGGGCTTTATAAAATACACGATAAACCACTGTTTTGAGTGTATAATAATAACTAGAAAATACAGAAAGGAATACCTTCTACAATATATTTAACCAAATATGAAAAAGTTGTGAATACATAAATAATAAAATAGGTAAAGAAAGTACAAAAGTTAAAATAATTGATGAAGTATAGTAATTATAATTATTTTAAGATTATTAAGTAATAAATTCATCTTAAAATATGGGAATTTATCACTTCTAATTATATCTATTAAGTTCCCTGACAAGATATCTTTAATTTGACACTCAAAATGAGTTTCTTATGATCGTTTAAACTTCTCTAAAGCACATATGTGACAGCAACAGATTGCCAGTCCCATTTACCTCGAAATTTTGGAAATAAGATCTAGATAATAAGCCAGTCAACACTTTTCGTGTTCATTACTTTACGTGATGACCTTTTTGAGCACATAATTGTCTCGTGCGGCGATAAGGTTTTCCACTAAATGGGGGCAGCCCAAGTTCCCCCGAAACTTCCCCCTCGGGCTACGCACCTGTTTTTGGTGGTAGCTGCATTTACTTGGAAATGTGCCTCATTTGTGACTGCGGCTGACTCCCCACGCGCCACTGCCAACGGCAACTGTCTCTAACTTGGCTGCAACAGTTAGCTGGCAACTGGTAACTGGTAACAGGTAACATTCAACAATCAACAATGACTGGCAATCGCAGTGACAATCTCAATCACATATGTCGAGGCGTTGACATGCACTCGAACCTCACTTCCCCAAAACGGTACATTATCAATTTGTGCGGCAAAACGCCATTTGTCACAGAGTCCGCAGACCTTTCGGGATGGCGAGGAATACAATGTGGTATATGGTATATATAGTATCCATTATGAAGATCCACACATAGGAAGGGGAAGTGGAAATGAAAATGGAAATGGAAAGGCAGCTTCATTAAGGGGCACCGGGAAAATAAAGGAGGGGCGCAAGTGCTGCAAGCCACGCAAGTAATGGTAATGACCATAAAAAATAAAGAAATAAGCAACATTCTCACACGGCCATAGCATCTGATGAGAATCCGGTGTGTATCCCGCATGCCGAGAGATCTCAGTCTTCCACGGAGAAAAAAATAACATGTTTCGTATTGTATGGATCAAAACTAGCAACTTCCTGAAGTAATAATTAGTTTGTTAAATTATAAAGTTGTTATATTATAAAGTTTTTACAATTCAAGCTTTAAATAAATTATTACATCTATAAAAGCTAGAATTCTCTAACTTTAAAAGAGTAGCTTTATGAATTTGTAATGCCTTAATAAAGCAAACAACATTGCATGGCCAAAAATGGTGAAAAGCTGTCACAAATAAAGTTCTAAACAGAGAAAAAAATACCTTTATATTATAATTATTTGTAAATAAACTTTAGTTAGAGGGTTGTTGATGAGGAAGGAAAGTTTGTATAGAAGACTTCTACGAGTCTCTATACGTCTTTGGCACAAGTCGTGTTTAAAATTTAATTATTTTATATTAAATCCACAAAATTATATTCTCTTTATTATTATTGATAATATTTACTAATCTTTTTATATATTCTGATATTATAATCAATGTTTAGCTCTCAAACAACACCACTCCCATTTTACTTGAATAAAATCTCATAAAGCCGCAAGATCACCGAAAAGTATCTTTTGTGTTCAGTGTGTGAGCCGAGGAGGATGATGATCAGCGATGGTTAAGATGGGGATATGCCTCTACCGACTGGAGATGAGGCTGGGGGGGGGGGGGAATNTGGGATTTGCCTCTACCGCGGGGGGGTGGGGGGGGGGGGGGGGGGGAATCAGAGAGTTGAGGAGCATTTTGGAGGCAGACAGGTAGATAGGAAGGTTGGTAGTTGGAAGTTGGTTGTTGCCTGTTATATGGTAGGTAGCAGCAGTTATCTGTATCTGTATTTGCACTCGATGGTATGCCGGCCTGTAGTTTGTGTGGCAAACATTCTGTTGAATTATGCATGGCAATGGATGGGGGATGGGAGCCCGTACCCATACCCATGCCCGTACCCGAACGCGTATCCGTAACCAAAACCTGAACGCGCCACAAATGCAACTGAACTTGAAGTGGCTGAAAAGCCATAAAAGGGGCCACCTCTCTCCCCTTTTGCCCCGAAATTTTACCACACACAACCACAGCCAGAGTTTGTGTTTTTTATATGTGTGCCTGATATCTGTAATTGTTACGTTTATGGCATCAAATTCCAAAAGATTTTCCAAACGCTGCCTGCATTTGCATGTGACACACTTTCAGACCATTGTGTTGGGGTCTCCAGCCCCTGTTACCCTTCTACCTTTACCTTTATATTATTTTTTTTTCTTGCCCCCGGTTGCATATCGAATTACGCAAAAGCCAGGAGCGGAAATCATCACCCACTTTGGACTGCCACTTGGCTAAGGTTTCTGGCCCAGCCGTAGCTTCTGTCTGTCTGCGAACGTTAGCTCATGCCAGATAATGCTGAGAATGCGTTAGATACGCAACCACAGGCTGACTTTTATGGCTTAAGCGACTATCTGTTTAAGCCTAAATTATAGGGAGACCCATTTCTAGACTTTGATTTATGAAAATACCATTTTAATTACTTGCCTACGTTCAAATTATATATAATTATGGCTCTTCCGGTTAGCTTTCTCGCTTGTTATTAATTAAAGTCTATTTAATTTTGTTTAACAACTAAAATAAATGCAATTACTACATTGTTAATAATTAAATGATTATTCCTTCATATTATTCTTACTAGAATTTATATTTCGCTTTACAAATTTATAGAAAATTGCAAGTTCGCTTTGCAGAAGTTCGACCGTACCTCTCTTCCTCACTTGAAGCGTCGGGTCTAGGCCAAATGCGAAGTGCCTCTTGGCCAAAACGCTCGTTTCATTGACACTTGTGCCCGCGGCCTGTCTTTTGTTATGAAAGCTGCGATGGCGTCGGCGTTGGAGCGCGTATCTGTATCTGCTGCTGCGTCGGCCTTTGTATCTGTATCTGCGGCATGGAAGAGGCACCGGTGCGTATCACTGGAGGCGACGACTGCCTGCCTGCCTGCCTGTCTGCCTGCGGTCACTGGCTCTCTGATATTTTTGGGCTCTTTCTGTTTTATTTTTTGTATTTGTATTTCGGGTTATTAACAACGCAATTTAATTGGAATCTACGCAACAGCAGCTCCCACGCTCTTCTTGCACAATTAACCAACTAACAATTGCCTTTATTGGCAGCTCACCACGAACCGATATTGCTGATGGACTGATATTGCTTTATGAATATAATTTATAACTCGTATTTCTCGCGAGGAGGGGCGGACTGAGCCAAGCGCGAGCTGAGCCACGAAACCGAACCGCGCGATTTGAGATCTTGTTTAATACTGGAGTCGGAATCGAAGTTGGAGCCACAAAAGCTCAAGTGGTAATGCAGTGATACGGATTGGTAATGGAACATGGCCACAGTGGGGCCTATTTGTTTGATGGCTTTGTAAAAATATTATGGCATATTTTTTACTAATAAACCTTTGAGGGGTATGTCCCTGATGATCAGCAAAGTAGCTAAAAGTCAATCGATTTGTATATCACATCTTTTTCGGTATCTAAGAGGTATAAACTAGAGTTACAATTAAAATCGGAAGGATTTGCAATGTGCAGATACTTATTATCTGTATTAAAACAATATTTAGTTTGATTAGAAAAAGTATACTTAAAAAGTAAACTTAAAAAGTACACTTAAAAAGTATACTTTTAATTAGAAGTTTTAATATTTTCCACTGAGCTTCTACATAATAACGTTGGATTATAATACTTTAGAAAACAATTAAGCTTATTATTATTAATTTTGTTATTTTAATACTGCATAATAAAAATATTTCCTTTAAAAACTGTCTTAAATGCTTAATTCTTTTAACTATTTATGAGACAAACTAATTTATTCATTACTTAGGACATTAACACCTCTGATAAAGGGAAGACTGTGGCAATTCTTTGCAGTATTAGTTTTATAAAATATTTAATAAATCGCTTTAATTATAGATTTAAGCCCACTGTGCTTGGTTGCTGTTGTTACCAATGTTTCGCTTTCCAAACGTTCCCACCAGCCAACAATCAACATGAAAAAGGCAGACTGGGGAAAAGAATGTTGCTGGTGGGCCGTAAGACTCGACCATGTGGGCTTTGGGCCGCTTTTGTGCTCAGTGTGTGCTCAGTGTTCTCAGTGTCTGTAAGGCATAGCCGTTAGGAGATGCTGGCAAACAACTAAGGAGCCAAAGAATGAAAGAAAGAAAGCCGGGCCACAATATTTATGCAGCCGGGAATGTCGAGAGTTGGGGGATATCAGCAGAAGGCGGCTCTTGTTGCAGCCCAAGCCAATAATGGCCGAGATTGAGTGGGCTTATTCAGCATTTATTTAGGTGAGAGGTGAGCGGTTCCAGGGGGTATCTCGTCCATGAAGTATGACTCATTTTCGTTGGCCAGCGATTGTCTCAAGGTTAATCCACAAGTGCGGTTTTGCATGTAACAGCTTTTGCTGCTGCTGGCTGGCTGGTGAAGTATCTGTATCCGAGAGACACTCGCCATGGCCCAGCTGTTTGGCCAAAAGGAAAGCCAATGTCCCGACGCAGGCGCATCTATCTAACGGCTTAGGATTGAGGTATGGGGATCGGGATGGGACGTGGATCCATCGAGTGACAGGTTAGCCATTTTGGCCAGCGGCATTTTGCTGCTATTTGGCTCGGTGGTCGCGAAACAGGTTCACATACTGGTATCTATGAGTATTTACGAGTATTTACGGCCGGCTATCCGCCATGCAGCGACAGACAATTGATTTTTTTTTTTCTTGCCTTGCAATAAAGTTTTTCCCAACTTTTGCTTACAGCCAGAAACGACTCCATCGAGATGGTGATGGTGATGTTGATGTCGTGCCGTTGCCGGTTGTTGTGGTTGTAGTTGCCGGTTGCTATGTTGCTAGTTGGTAGTTGGTAGTTGTTGCTGTTGCCATGACAAAAGAATGCGGCACTCGCCATCAAGTCTCAGGCCAAAGTCAAAATGTTATCTTAACTGCAACCACGATTTGGCCAAAAAGCCAAGACCCAGTCTCTGGAGCTTCCATAGATAGAGACAGAAATGGCACACAGAGAAGAAAAACGGCTCTTAATTTATGCGCTAAGACTTTGGGTAATATATAATTGTGGGAGGAAATATTTGTTATTTAATTCTCTTGGGTACAGGAATTTAACCCACAACTTACAGATCAATAAAAGAATGGAAGGTGAGTGCATGGCATTAAACGGAGACTTTGCCACTTAACCCAGAACATTTCTTAATTAATTATAAATTGAATATGAGCATTATTCAGCCTGTATTAATTAACACAATTCTAGAGACAGTTTTTCTCATTAAAGTATTATTGAATTATTAAAAGCAAATACCAGAACAGAAGGCAGTAATCAGAGAAATCTATTTATCTTAAAACAAATCATTAATTATTGCATTCACCATTAAAAAGACCAAAGATAGATTTAATTCTAAGTTCAAATAATACTTTAGTTCATGTTTGAGGGGATTAGAATCGTTTTCTCAGGTTTATTTGTAATAAAAACCCTGAAAGCCTACGATTTGTTGACCAAGGTCAGTGACTTTTTATAAATTTATCATAATAGATACAACATGGCCTTTATAGTCGAAAATATGTCATAAAAATCAGTTAAATGTCTTAAAATTATACAAAATAAACAAACTTAATTACCCATTATAGTATATATATATATTTTTTCAAGTGCTTAAGCCATAGAGAGGCCATGGCGTAGACAATTGGAAATGCCAAGTGCCGTTGCCTTTAGTCGCGTCTTTGGCTTTAGCCTCGGCTTCGGCTTCACTTGGCCAGAATGCCGAGGCCCACACGGAGTTGTTTTGGGCCACGAATATCCCTGTCTGTATAGAGTAAGACCCTCTCTCAGCCATACCCTTCTCTTTCTGGTAGCCGGCGCTAAAAACTGGCAATTGGGAGCGACAACGGGAACTGCAGTGGGAATACCGAGTGGAGTAACCTTTGGCAACACTGCCAAACCCAAAAACAAAACACAAACAAAAAGCCGAAAAGCCGAAAAGCCATTGCGACTTTGAGTTCCAACCTGTCCCACTGATGTCTGTCTAATTTTGGGCTAATTTCAATTTCCATTTCCATTTGCCCATAAAAACATAGAGAGAGAGGGAGCAGAGGGAAAAGAGGCAGGGCGTCATGCCATTCCGAAGCCCTGAGCTGGCTGAAGTAAATTGCATCTGATTAACCCCAGAGTGCCCTTTGGCAGGCAAAAAAAAAAAAAAAAAAAAAAAGAAGCAAAACAAACAGGCAAATAACACGTGAGATTCACTTGCTGTTTGCTTTGCCGGCTAAATCGATTGATGAGATATTCCGTGATGTGCCAGGCAAATGACATTAACACTAGACTGAGCTGGGCGACTTTGAGGGGATAAGCTCATCTAACATTATAAAAAATTGTTTAAATATTATGTACCGGCTTTATTTTTTAGAAAAACTGGGTCTTTTCTAGTTTAATTGGTTGTTTTTAATATGTAAACAGATAATATTTGGTAATTCCATTTTTTAAAAGATATTACAAGACTAATTGAAAATGAAAAGCTACAAGCAATTGAGTTAGGGGTAATATGATCATATTATCAATGTTTTAATTATATTTTCTCACTATTAATTTATTTATTTCCTATATTTTCCTATATCCTATACCCTTCCTAATACCCTTTTTAATACCCACAATTTCCTTCTCAAATGTTAGCCTTCTTTATCTTTCAAGTATAAAACATATCTCATTAAATACCCCAAAGCCACCCATAAATCCTTAGTAAGTATTTCCAAATATTGCCTTTCTAGGGCTAACTTGTGCAATATTTCACCGGCCGGCTGGGGCAACTAAAAAAACCAGAATAAATAATAAAAAAAAAGAAAGACAGGCTGCGCTGAAAAGAGGGAGAGGCTGCTGATTGATTTGCAGCACCTCGATTGGAATTGGGTTGCAAAAGAAAAGGCTAGGGGGGGAAAACACTAAAGGAAAATGCACTTAATAATATTCCGACATTCGCTGGCCGGCTGCCAAGTGCAGAGCTAGCTATACCAGTAATAAATAAAATCAAATCAAAGGCGAACTCAAAGGCGAACCGCCAGCGCATTTCTGACCCCGCTGCAGCCAATTCAATTAGCTTCGGCAAAGGAGAGAGAAATCGAAATTATTAGGAACATTTTGAAGATCTCTGTTAATAGATATGAATTTCAAGTTATTTGGAGAATTTTAATTCGAAAGTAACTTGTGGAAATTAGAGATATTTTAATGAAAAGAAAATTCATTGATGAACTCTTTATAGTTACAAATTTTGTTGCATTTACTTTCTTTCTCTAAAGCCTACATATAAGTTAAATGTTTTATCTTTATTAATTAAGAAAAATTGCATATTTTTTTATTATCAAATCATTAAAAAATTTAAATTGAGAGCGTAAAAAAATGCAACAGAATTTCCTCTTGCTAATATTCTATATCCATACTAAGCACTTGTCCAAAAATGCTTTATAATTTTATATATAACACCTTAACATCGGTCCTAAATTACATATTCTTGATAATCAATTATTTTCCCATTAAAAATCAATATTTTCTTTTGCAAAACTCACCTAATTCGCTCCCTTGGACCGCCGCGTTGCCTCCTTCCTCTCAGCAAAGTGTTCAGCTCCTTCATCACATCGCTGCCCTTCCGCTCCAGCTCCAAAAGCAGTTCCGCCTCCGTCTCTGCCCGAGTGGCATCCATATCGTGGCCGCCATGGCCAATCCTGTGCAGATCTGAGCCACTGCGACTGCGTCCCGCGGCATTTGCCATATGATCGATGGAGTCCAGACTACTGTTCATGTCAAAGTCCATCATTAGATCGTCGGAGCAGATGGACTCGCAGGGCGATAGGGTGTCCAGGGATTCAGCTCGATCCATTACTGCCTTTCGCACTGCCGCCGGAGTCCTGAGACTCAATTCAATGGCCTGCTGGAGGGCGGTGCGAGCCTTCGACTGACTCTTCAGGGACCTCAGGGATCCGGTCTGGGTGTGGGTCAGAGTATCCATCAGAGTGGGCGTATCGGTGGCCACTTCCTGGGCCTCACTGTTGCACAGCAAAGCCGGCTGATCAGCAATCTCGTCGTCGATGAGGTTTCCACAGTCCGATCCCAAGGAAAGCGAGTGTGAGGCATGAGTGGGCGTGCCGGGTGAGATGGGACTGCGACTTCCAGGCGGATCCAGATCCAGTTCGAGTACTGGCGATATCTCGTCTATATCAATCTCATCGATGTCCTTCTGCTGCCGCTCCTCGTTGAGCTTGTGCTTCTGCAGCTTGCCGCCGGCCGCTTCCTCGGAATCCTCAGTGCTGCTCACCAAACTATCAGTGGGAGAGGTCTCATCGTCCAGGAGCAGACAGCTGCTGCTGGCCAGTGCCAACTCTGCGAATTTGGACTCGTTTAGGGCATTATTGAAGGACCGAGGACGATCGCTGGAAGAGCAGGTGGCGACCACCTCGCGGTTGTCCACCAGATGCATGTTGAGCAGCGGCTCCACCTGTACCACCTTGGGCGGAGTTTCCGTCATTGAAGCTGGAAGAGCATGGACTTTAAATAGATTCAAAGAACAAACGATATCACTTACAGATTGTGCTGAACTGCATGTCTGTGTTGATCAGGCTGATCTCGTCCAGACCCAGGGACATGTCCTCGTCCCTGTCATTATTCTCCCTGGCATTCTCGGGCGCCTGGGTATCGCTACTAATGCTCATGGACATGCTGCTGCAATCCTGGGCCGCCAGGGACTCTCCCGCCTGCAGACGCCAGGTGGAGGCTACCGAAGACTGGCTCTGCTGCTGTTTGGCACTCTTCTCGGAGGTGGACGAGTCCAGGTAGAGCTTCTCCTCGTCCACGCTCTCGCTCTCGTCCGAGCCACCGTTGCCTGTCTTGGGCTTCTCCTCGCTCTGATCCTGGGATCCCGGAGATCCCTCCGCCTGCCGGCGCTCGTAGCTCTCTCGACTGAGAACCGTGTTGGATCTTACCAAGCCCAGCAGGGGAAGAGGAATACTCTGGCTGCCATCTGTGGGCAGCTTCGGAAGTGCCAGTGGTTCCACAAAAGAGTTGGACTCACTAGAAGGCGGATCGTCCGCATCCCGTACCTCAAAGGTATGCCGTCCACTCATCACCATCTTAAGGTTCCTGGGCCTACTGCGACTTCGCTTGGAGCCCACGGAACTGCCCGAGCTACTGTCCAGGGCCATATCCATGCTGGCTATACCCGAATCCGCACTGATCTCCCGGCTGCCGGAGAAACCACGCCGCGTAGAGTTATTGGTCAGCTGCTTGACACTCTTCTGGTCGAGATGTCGCTGCTGGGCCTGCGGCTGGACATGCACCGAGGTCAACGGATGCTGCCGTGAGCTGGAGCTCGTGGAGGTGTCCTTGGCTCGGGCACCCGTCGAATGGGCCGGCACCGGCGACTGGACACTGCTGCTGGGTGTGGTCGGCGTGGTGGCCGTCAGACTGATGGCCACCGGATACTCCGGCCTGGGCAGGCTCACCGTTTGCAAGGTGAACTTGGCATAGCTAGCCGGAGTGGGTCTCGGTGTGGGGCGTACTCTGAAATTAGGGATTAGGAATTGGTAACTGATTACCTTGGTGCACAGGATCACTACTCACATGACATTGGCATGCATGCTGGCCAGGTTGTTGTAATTATATCGCGGCTGCATTGCTCTCGATCCCGTTCCTGAGCCCATGCCTGACCCGTGTCCGGATACCGACGTGTCGTCCGCTATCTCGCCGAAGAACTGCCGCCGCTGGTACTCGATGGTGGTGTTCTGGTTCAGGTTGAACGTCAGCGTCTTGGGCTGGGCTATTTTGGGCTCCCCATCGGCGGACCGACCGCCGGCATGTGCGCTCTTGGAGCGTCGTTTCACTGCACGGAACCAGAAATAGTATCGGAATTAAGTGGAAGTTCGAATTTCGATATAAATTTGTGTATTAAATTAGTAGAATTTCCAATAAATATTCCATCAAATACACAAGTAATTATTTCGGTGAATACATCAATAAATACACCAATGAAAACGCCATCTTAATGAAAATCTTAATGAAAATCCTTATAGATATCTACGACTTGCATTCTAAGAGTAAATTCCTTATAAATAAGATAAATATCCTTAGAACAAAGTTATGATTGAGGCAAAAATAAAATGAGTCAGGATGTATTTGATTTGCAATTCACCAAATAGTTTTTTCCTATGCACCGATAAGAAATAGAGGAAGTTCTCTTCGATTCCCTTGCGATACTCACAATTGCTCACCAGCACCGGGTTGCTTCCCGCTCCTCGGTTGTTATTATTGTTGTTATTCTGGGCATTGGCCGTCGTCTCGGATTCGGATTCCTCGCTGGGCGCAGTTAAACCCGTGGAAGCGGGACGTGGCACAGCCCCACGATAGCCGAAACGGGCACCGGCCGCACCTGCCGCACCTGCCGCCAATTGGGAGGAGGCCGTCTTCTGGGCGGCGGCGCCTACTTTCTCGAAGTGAATGGGAGCAGCTGTGGGGTTAAAAAAAAAGGAAATAAAAAGAAGAAAGAGGAATGAATTGTATTGTTGGCATGTCAGCTCGTTGTTAAATTGGTCAAATTGTCGCCAAATTAAAAAGCCATAATACTTGTGCCGGCTATTGCCAATTTTAGAAGGGACATAAGCCGGTTTTTGCAAAGAAACCAAGGCTAAAAGTTATAAAACAATGAACCATAAACTGTGGCATTGTTTAAAGCGTATATAGTTATTTATAGTTTGAGGTTTTGATTGGAAATTAATTGTACCTATTGTTTAGGATTTAAAAATTAATTGGCAGAGGGACTTTAAGATTAAAGGACTACATTTTAATTAAAAACGTGCCTCCTTTGTTAAATTTTTGGCCAACTTCCTCTTTGTTTAGTTCGCCAAGCTATCCTTAAAATCTCACCTGCATTCCCATTGTCGTCCTTTGTGTCCGTTTGTGTTGCGCTTTTATCGCCGCCTTCCAGGAGTTTCTTGAACTTCTTGGGCGTCCCGTTGAGCTTCTTGCGGAAGCCAAAGGACATGGCAGTGCCTTTGGTGTGCACCGCCTGATCCTGTACCTCCGCCGGATTGCCGTTGCCATTTCCATTTGCATTGTGGTGGTGTCGGCGACTTGACTTGCTGCCCTGCTTCTTGCTCTCCGCCTGGCCCTAAAGGGTTAGAGAAGAGGAACGGGTTAAAAGCGATTACCATGAAAGCGAAACCCATTTGCAAATCGGGTCAGCACAGATGAGAGGCGCACACACAGAGAAGAAGACAAAGGAGCCTCGAGGACTTCCCCCGAATAGCAGACAATAGACAATAGAATATATATATATATACTAACTACATGAGTCACTCGGCTTCTACTAAACAATAACTATTTACGAGATACTTTTCATGGATTCGTGATAAATACCAATGGGGGAATATTTCTAATAGATACGCTTTGATGTGGAGGTGGTTCTGGGAAAGATATGCGTTGAAGGCTGTAACATGGGAATTTATTGTTCTATGCCTTACAGATAGATCTTAAATCTCTGGGGGATTTTTATTGTTGATGTTGAATAAGTTTATTATAAAGAATAATTTTATGTTTATTCTAATATAAGTATGTTTTGGTAAATCCAAATAACGTAAAAAAACCGAAATTGCGAACTGGAACAGCCTTAACAAACATATTTTTCCTTCAACACCAAACTACATATGTATACACTATATATGAGATACAAACTACTTTATGTGTTGCAGTTTTCTATAACAGAAATATTATTATATATTAACTTTTACTGTAGAAATCTTTAGAGATTTTAAAACACTTTAAAGTGGTCCTAAAGGTATGAAAAGATATGTTTTATATCTCCATGAAGCTGCAACTGTTCAAATCATACTTTTAGACCCAATTTTCAACTGATTTTAAATCTCTACAGAGATGTTCTTAAAGTATCTTTGAATGTGGTACCATGATGACTGCCTCGACTTCCGCGTCGACGGCTGCGTCCTCCTCGACTGTTGCTGCTGCTGAGCTATCGTCTATCGAAGTTTGGAGGTCCTCTGTGTCTAGGACTCCCCCGTTATCATCGGTCTTCGGCTCTTTGTCACAAATATCCTCGCTCGTTTCGGCGAAATCCTCGTGCGGCAACGATGCGGATTCGATTAATGTAGAAGCGGAAGCGGATGCGAATTTCTCTAGTGTGACGACGACGGGGTTGTCGCATTCATCCATGTTGCAGGTCGTCGGCAGGGGCACTCGCTCTTCCGGCGAGCCTCCTCCTCCTCCTTTCGTTGGGGATTCGTGCTGATCCTGATTCTGGTGATCCGCAAGGTGGTGTCCGCAAGGTCAGCTCTCGGATGCAATACGGCTATGTTCATGACACGGCCGACGCGCACGAAATTACGCCATTTATAATTGCACTTGAGGTACACACAACACACACACGGACAGAGCGGGGTGGACCTGCGAGTACATGCACACCCACAGACACACACACACACAGGAGGTCCTTGAAAATCCCTTGCTGGCTTGGTGGAAAAATCTTTTGCAGATTGCTCGCACTTTGTTCCACCTACGCCTCAAGTTATGCAAACGATTTTCACACCGCGTTCGATTGTATCTATTTTGGGTTTTCGCTTTTCCTGCTTTTGTTTTCTTTTCGATTTAGTTTGTCACTTGTTTTTAATAGTTTTTGCTGAGTTTTTTCCTGCTGCGGCCAAGTGGCGACGATTTTTCACTTGTGAAAGCACGGCAAACGGAAAATTGAATGCCGAGCTGAAAACTCTCACGAAACGGAGAACGGAGAATGGGTTTCTTTCCCTGTGCCTTGTGGTGGGTCTGGTCTCTGAATGTTCTCTTTCGCTTGACCACAACGGAGAGAATTTGGAGGAAAAGCGGTGAGAGACTGCCCAATTTCCCAGTGTCCGCTCATGCGCAGAGCAATGAAAACAAGTGGCTGCCAGTGCCAAGTGGCCTGAAAACGGGGGTGGTTATCGGTGGGGCCATCTAGCGGCAGCGCTCCGGCAGTTAGCCGGGAAACTAACCATGTCGTAAAGTGATGTGAGGAAGTGGTGGGAAATGTTGGTGTAAAAATTGAGAAATGTATGTAAGTAATGTCGGTATTGTTTGGGAACGTATATATGTATATAAAATTATGAAAGAAATGTTTTGGGACACTCTCAAAAGTTTAATTTTTAAAATACATAATATTTTTTATACCTAAGCTATTTTCCTAAAGTGTAGTTTTGCGTAATAATAAAAAAATAGCCATTAAAACCCTACAATTATTACAATCTTCACTCTAAAGTTGACTTATTTTCAACAATATAATTGTACATAAAATACAACAATTGCTTGAAATAAAAATGTATAACATATTAGTGTAAGCATTGGTTCAGTATCACTAGGGTTTTGAAATCGTTTAGAAAGGTATCTAAAACTATAAGAAAATATTTTATAAGGTCGAAATTTTACCATAAATGTATTATTTTCTTTGCTTCGTATACCATAAATCTTATATCTTAATTAACTTAAGTCCATCTATAAATAACATATAGTTCTAATAATAATCAATAAGATATGAGTATATGGAGTGGAATTAATACACCTTTATGCCAAAATCAAAGAAAGATCTTTGACTAAGCAGCAGGGCTTGTAAAGCAGATGTTTCTGACACAGCCAGTGTCTTTATCAGTACCCTATGCAGAAACTTTATCGTTAATATAAACAATTAGCGACTAGCTCCAGTTAATTTAGTGCAACGCAAGCAGTTCAAGAGCCTATGCTACATAGGCTCCTTGTCTGCATTTCGTTTTTATTTCGCTCTATATCGCAAATAAATTAAATGATCTATTATTTATAGTTATAAAATCTATCTGTTATAATCTTGCATTTTAATGCTTCCAATTTATATTACAAATTGAGGATAACTTTAAAGATAATAACATAACTTGACGCATCCTTGAATACTTTAACGTCCCCACGATTACTTTGTAAAACCAAAAACACACTTTATAAAATCAAGAATGCACAAAATGAAATGAAGTGTGTGTTGTTATTTTGCAGATTTTTTCTTGTTGGTTTTATCCCCATGATTCATGTAAAATTCAGATGTAATAAGAGCCCGCCGAGACCAAAAATCCAAGTAAAATAAAATTTGGTTAAGGTCAATTGCCGGGGGGGGTGGAGCGACCAGGCTAGGAAGTGAGGGGATAAGTGCTTTGGTTAAGTATGAAATATGATAGGTTGTGCGAAGGGGACGTCCTTGACGGCTTTCCTCATCATGGGATGTGGGTGAGTGTGTGTGCTGGCAAAATTACCATGTAATAAGCCTTTGGAGGATACGAATATGAATATGTAAAGCTAAACTGTTAAGGGAAAGCCAAAAGATAGACGTTGGATCTCAAAGGTGAGCCAAGGACGTTAGTCAGCCTCAATTTTGGCACTTTTATGATTGTTTTAAACGCTTGTGTGTTAGAAAGACTTATGGAGTTGGTAAACATTAATTAAGAGAAAGGAGAAGGTCTTCTTGAATGCTTCAAGGAAATCGCGATAGATTTACTACTCTCACTTTAATAAGATAACAATTAATACGATATTTATCCCTATTTTATTCAAAATCGGTATACATCCCTCTGTCTTTCGTATCCTCTTTTATTCCTTTAAATTCCCAGGAATTGGCCATAACGTAACCCGACAAACAATGCGTATTGATGTCAACAGATAAAGAAGAGAGAGGGTTGACCCAAAATCACAGTCTCCATCTTTTCGACTCCGATTTTTTTTCCGGCAAAGAACGCCACACGCTTATTGACAGTTTTTCATTCCTTTTTTTTTCGCCACAATTCCCGAGTGAGTTGTAAACATTTATCAATATTACTCACCGCCACCAGCCAGCCTTTGTTCTCGGCTTGTAATTGAGGTTCTGGCCTGATTCTGGCAGAATACTGGCACTTCTGCTGCTGATGCTGCTGCGGCTCCTCGACGGTTTCAATGGCCTGCAGCAGCTCCTGTAGCAGGAACTCCTGACAAGTGGAGTACTCCACCACGCCACCGCCGTCGCCGTTGGGTGATGTCAGTGCCTCCGCTGGGGCATCGATGTAAAGGGATTCGATATGCCGCCGGCTTATGGTGTAGTAAAAGGGTTCCTGCTCCTCCAGCTCCTCCGCCTGCTCCTGGTCCCGTGACGATGTGGCTGCTATGTATTCATTACTCGCTGTCAACTCTTGCCAGATTTTGTGAGCCTGGGCCAAGTCTTCGCGAGACAGTGCAATTGTCAATACAGATTGATGATGCTCCCCGCTTTGGGATGCGATCTCTTCGAGCTGGCTGAGCGGAGGCGACTGCCGGGAGACACACTTGCCCATGGCATCTTTTGACCAAAGGAGTCCTCTTCCTTTCTGGTCTGGAATAAGACAAAAGCAATCATTGTAGATATATTTTTTGTAGATAAATAATATTTAAAAAAAGAAAAAAACTCAAATATATTTGTAAACAACTTATAAAAATATAGATTCTGACCTAAAAAGCGCTCTAAAAATTGCTTTGAAATCGGTTATAAAACCACCTCAAAATCACTGGAAAATAATATCAAAACGGATAAAAAAGAACACCTATAAATACCGCTGTAAAGCATCCACAAAATTAACTCAAAACCCGTCCCGAAAGAGCTTCAAAAATGATCCCAAACACTATGGAAAAAAGTTGTAAAAATTGTCTAAAACGGATTCAAAAACCGCATCCTAAATAGCCTGAAAACCGTTCAAAAACATGCACCAAGAACTATTAAAAAATTGTCCTTAAAGCCGCTTCGAAATCAAAATCGAGAGAGTAAATATAAAGTACCAAGCTTGTAGAAATAATCTTAGCAAAATATATAAATAATATAAAATTCTTCTCTGTGCAAGTCAGAAGAAACAAATGGGATGTTTTTTTTTTTCATTCTTGAGAAAACGCAAATGAGTAGTTCTGCTATAGGATTGCTATATCCATATCGATATGCTGGGAGCTTGCGGTTGGCGTGCAGGTAATGATACACCTGTCCCCCAGAACCAGCCAACAACAAACACAGCCCCTAACCGCAAGTCCAACCCCAATCCGGGCCAGAATCCCAGACCCCTTGGGTGAGTCCATTGCCATTGCATTATGCCGCGCTGCACGTTTTTTATTAAATTTTATTAGAGTGCCGCACATGCACAACACGGACGGACCCGGTCCTGGTCCCGTTCCCGTTCCCGTTGCCGAACGTGAAGCCGGCTCCGAATCCGGATACAAACCTCCTTTCATACCTCCGATTGCGAAAAACAGAGGGGAGGCGGCTAACAGAGAGAAAGGAATATATTCACGCAAATGCAAGTTGCCTTTGGGAGAGATGATGGAAGGCACCTTGCAGCCTCATCCCTTATCCACATCATGCACATGGAATAAAATCCATCAAGGGTATATATATTTTATAAATATGTTTTATTAGATTTTTAAATTAATTAAAAATAAATAAAGTTAAAAAGAATTCTCACATTAAAATAAAGTAAGGAATCTACTTGCAGAGATCTTACGAAATTGTTACCTTAACGCTTTATTATATCTTGAATAATATTTATTAATAAGAGAATAAGATTAAAAATATTCAAAAATATAGAATATCTCTTCCTAGAATCTTTTAACCTTTGTATTTGATTTATTTTATTATTTATGAGATAGTTTCTTTTAGTTATTCAAGTATAAGTAAGTATAATCATTACCAACAAGAGGCTTTTACCAATTTAATTGTTAAATTCTTAATTTAAATCATCTTAATATTAATCTTAAATTCTTCTCAAATTTAAATTAATAACCGCTTATTATTTCGAGTGTAGGACGCCTGTTCCGTGAGCTTTATGGCGCATTTGCCGCATAACAAAATTTACACCCACTGGGAGCCGTCGACGCGTCGGTGCACTCAATGGGCTGCCCTTTGTGCCAGTGGCCCTCGCACCAGACCCGGTTCCAGATCGAGGCCATATCCACTAGGTCGGCGGCTTCGCCACCACCGCTTCGACTCGATAACCGAATTGGCTTCAAAATGAATTTAAGTAGGAAATGCATTTTGCCAAAACCATCTTCATGACAGCGCTTATTGGGAAGGTAATTTAACTCAAGTGCGGATTGACTTTAACCTGAGGGAGATATTCTTTGCGATATTTTATATATCCAAATCTGCTTGGATGGAAATATCTTATTAAATTCTATTTTTATAGACAGGTTGTACAATTGCCAGCTTAACTTTATTACAAATTGATAGAGGTTCGAGTGAGTAAAAGAAAATATAAAAGAAATATTTAGGTTAGCTATTTTCAAACTATTTCATTAGTTCTAAATCTTTTAAATATAACTAATGAATGTCTGCTTATTTGTATTAAGCTTCTACATTAAAATGTTACAGGCATCCCTTAGAAAAAAAACATATGAAGTATAAAAAGTGACTACATACAAATATACTTTCTTAATTTATAAAAAGATTTGTATTTTGAGCCTTTAAATATCTTAATCTATTAAATAACACTTATTAATTAATTTTGAGCCACAGGATTTTTAAGAAGCTCAACATTGAATTAAGATGACAAAATCATTCTATGTCCTTGTACAAATATTTTAAGCTGCTAAACATTTAATTTAAATTGGTAATTCGGCAGTAGAGACCGCAGATCTTTTTGCCAACTGTGCGTAAGCACTCCTCCTTCCTCCCTTAACTGATTATTTGAATGTATACTGTGTAAATCCAATTAAATCAGTGTCTTAGGGGCTAAAAGGGGTCCATCCGGCAGGGTATTTCGACGGTTGGCATTACGAACGGATTCACTTGATCCGGCTGTGTTTATGCCTGCTTATGTCGTTTGGCTTACTTACATTTGCCGCGGCTTTTGTGCTGCATAAATTTTCAGTGGCACGCCCCCGCCGCCACCCACTGGAACACCCAGCGCCACCCCTTTGGAACTCCTCGCATCCCCCAAGCAGCTGCAACTCCACGCAATGCGGAGCTACGTGGCCCTTTTGTGCTAACTGCCAACTTTTATTTGCTGCCTTTTCACATAATGAGGCAATTTTGCAGTTTGTTCTGTGTTCTCAGCGAGTTTTCACTTGTTACTCTTGCATTTAATAAGCCAAAGGCGAATGCAAAAGGTAAAGCTAAAGGATATGGTAGAGGGCGACAAGGGGAGACCCTTCTAGTTTCGGTCTTAATTCAACATTTTGTATGCGCGCAGGATAAATCCCCGGCAGATCCCCGATATTGGTCGCATATGTAAATGGCCGCAGCAGCGCAGGTAATTATGCGCATAAATAACTCCAATGCGATTGTTCTTGGCCAAGAGAGAGAGAGAGAGAGAGAGAGACTGCAACAGGACCTCGAGTAATGCCCCAAGATTGGTTAATGGTCGGCGGTGGGTACTCGGGGCACTGCCAAGGATATCCTAGGTATTACCAAGCATATCCTGGCGGATGTTCCATCGGTTTGGCGTGGCTCATGCATAAGCATAACCATTGCCCATTTCGATTCGATGTGGCATGCAACAGCTGCGCGCTTACAACACTTCGGATTGCCATGCTCGCCCATGCCCCATGCATTTTAATTGTGCAAAAGCGACGCACAAAAAAATATTTCGAAAAAGCAAAGAATGTAATGAAATGCGCAGTATACAGTGTCTACTATACACATACAGAAATTGTTTTCATTAGTATACAATTTAATAAATATATAAATATATAAGGGAATATAGGGTAATAATCATGGAAATGTAATATCTATCTGTGGTTCTTTTTTAAAACCCTTAAAAATGTGTAAAAGCATTTAATACAATTTTTTGAGTTAGTAAACTCAGTGTAAACTTTGTGTTTTTTTAATATAAAATGTTGTATCGTAATTTTGGACACATTTCTAAAGGCTTTTAAAAACTTTAGTAATTTCTGTAGCAACTTCGATTAAACAAATTTGAATTAAAATTCTTCGTAGCAGAAAAAAATAGTTAACACCAAGGAGATCTGTTCTTCGAAATATGTTTATTTATATGGTTAAGGTTTACATTAATTTGTAATTAATAAGCCTTTCGGGGTAGATTTTTTAATAGAAATTGTGTTAAAATAAACATATTTCAATCTTATCTTAACTATAATTGTACTAAATTGTAGTGTTAATTTTTTTACTACATAATAAAGAAGTCTTTATGTGACCTTTAAGTCCCACTTTTTTCCTCTCTATTGTTCAGAATTATATTTATTAATTAAAATTCTACAACAAGAAAGCGACAGACGGAATGATATTTCAGGACCCAGCACAGCAAATTTAATGTTTAATAACTCCCATTTTAATTAAATTTTATGAAAATCTGGTCTGAAGACTTAGAAGCGTTTGAATAATTATATGTATTTTAATTTTATTTATTTATTTGTACTTTAGCAGATTAAATCTAGTATACAACACAACAAAATGATGTGGGAGGAAGCAAGCGCTTGAAACTGAAGTCCACCGCTGTTTTAATACATTTTTCATGTATTTATTTATTTTAATAATATTTGCTACATAATACCAGTAACCATATGGATAGATTTTAAATAAATTTCTTTAAACGTGTTCGATTGATGAGCATAATCTTTACCATTAATTAATTGTTAAAATCCCATTCTGTTCCTGCAAATACCATTTAAAAAAATGTTTCAAACCTTCCCTTCTTCCCAGTGTATAAAGGCTGGCAATAGCATTCCGCCACATGTGTCAGAAATGGGGACCAGGGGACCCCGACCCGGACCCGGACCCGTGACCGGGACTGGCACCCGTAACCGGAGTTCTACGGGTTTACCGAGTTCCGCTGTCGGGGCAAAGTTTGTGCCATGATTAAAACGAAACCCCACCAAACTTGCCGCCGCCACCGCCGCTGACAATTTTAATGCAAACAAAAACTTCGGTCGCTGACAGCGCAATAGCGAAGAATAAGGCCAAGTTATATTTTGCATGCAGCGTCGCCCTTAAACCGCCAACTTGCACCGCATAACTTTCAGATCCCCCCTTCCCCAAAATAAAGAAAAAAAAATTGAAGAATACATCCCGCTCTTTCCGCACTATTAATGCAAATTGACGGTGGAGGGGATACAGGTAGCCGCTACAGGTGCCAGTTCCGGAGTTCCGGTCAGGTAGTTGTAGTTCGGTTCGTTGCCGGAAAAGTTTCGACAATTCACGCGGACGTTTGCGGCTTTTGTTTTTACCAGAACCACGCCGAAAGCAATTGCATTTTGGTAATTGAACAAGTCAACGCTTAATTACAACTCACTACAGTAAAACACCATAACTGTCTGAGGGATTGAGTGGAAATTCTGTTGGCAATTTCCATTTCGGCGAATGCGAAATAATTTCCATTTGAAATGCGCAAAAATGAGCAATTTCTTTACGGCCAGCCAAGGGTTGTGATCCTTTTTTTTCCACCCCCCATAGAGCCGCGCTGATGTCGTTGTTGTTGTTGTGCGTTTTAATTGACGGCTCATTTCGTCCTTGCGGCAGACATTTCAGTGGCATGTCAGTGGCGTAGCCATAGAAGGGGATCCAGGGTGATTCCATACCACAATAAAGTACGCTTATTAAGTTCAGTGAAATATTTGGTTAAAAACAAATCTAAGGGCTTAAAATCATTTTAAAATATGTCTAACAATAATATTTTTTTAAAGAAATATGGTGTAAATGTTTCGAAAGTCGCATTCTGGGATTGCGTAGCTTTCTTTATGGGATAGGACATCTCCCTAGAAGTTTGTAGTATTTTCCTTCGTATTAAAAGCCCATTTAAAAAGTGTGTAATGGTTTTAATACAAATAAGCTTCGTTAATAGGCTAACGACTTTTAAAATATATATATTTAATTGTTTTCTTTAAATTGTCTTTCCTTTTAAAGGCGCTAAAATATCCTAATTCAAGTCCTATATTTTCCTTTTAAACTTAAAATAAAATGCTTGTTTTCGACTTGTGACTTATCTCGAGCTGATTTTAGTATTTTTTTTATTATTTCAAGGCCTTATTAGACTCTGAAACACTTTACAATTATGTTACGTTTTTTTTCAATAAAATTAAGCTTCGTTACTGGTTTACCAACTTTTAAAATATATATACTTTTATTTTTGGAAAATTGAACTCTCTTTTAAAGGCGCTAAAAATTAACAAAATCAAGTTCTATATTTACCAATTTCATTCAAAATAGTGAGAGCTGTTTTTAGTGTTTTTCTTAGTATTCGAAGGTCTTATTAGGATCTAAAACACTTTAAAAGGCTACAAAAATCTTGCTATTTTTTCTTTATTACAAATAAGTTTTGTTACTACTCAACAAACTTATAAAATATATATCAAATTTTTTTGTTTGTACTTGCAATCTCTTTTATAAGCGCCAATAATAAAACAAACCGAAATTCCTATAGTTTTCCCTTTAATTAAAAGTAAAATGCTAGTGAAATATGTTCCGCAATAAATTCGCTATGTTATGTTCTCATCAAATAAAATGAATATTTTATTGATATAAGAAACAATTGCTTGCCCACGACCATGTCCATGGTGGCGGCAATGGCCCAATTCAGCAATTTATCGGGTTAAAGCGCGGCGACATCCAATCCCGAAAAACACAACGAAAATGGCTTAAAGCTATATAGCAGTCGACCGATTTTTGGGACTGTGCGGATTGTTAAAAACTGATCTATATGCTTGGTTATTGAGCAACTTTGGCTGTGGCAATGTGGCCCGGCTGTCCGATGTTCGATGCTTCAAAGCCTTCAATGGCAACGGAAAAATGTGTGGGAAAAACCAAACCAAACACAGCAGCAGCAGCAGCAGCAGCGGCAAAAATAGGCGGGTGGGGACAGATAGCGGTAGGAGTAGACACTTGATGGGTTTTTTCCAAAGCCCGGCCCGGGCCGCCGTGCCCCTTGAAGCCCACTCACTATTGGCCATAAATCAATTTTTCAAAAATGACACTGGGAAATGGAAAAAGTAAGCTCAAAGCTGGGCGAATATTGAAAGCGTCCGCTTGCCTCCACGAGATATAAACCGATACACTCACCCATGAATTCTCAAACGTACGGGATATGTGCATGCATGCATACATATCGGCAGGACATATATCTGCCGATATATACTATACATGCATATATATATATATATAATATATGTATTAATAAAAAATGTATGTTTTGCCCTAGCATTTTTTGGTCATCCTAGGCAAGCGTCGAGCTATCGACGTCCCTTTTTTTTTTACTATTTTTTTCTTCTGGCCTTGCAAATCTTTGCAGCTGGCGTTGAAAGTTTGTCATCATAAATTTAAATATTATTTTCGCAGCAAGAGGAGCAACAGGAGTTGGAGCTGCAGCTGCAGTTGGAGTTCGAGTCGCAGCGGAAGCGTTTTCGATGCCAAAGGATTTTTGGGAATCCTTAGTTCGGCAAATGGGGAAATGAGCACGTTAATAGAAGGCGTTGACGGTGACGACCTCCCCATCTCCTTTGGGTATTTCAAAACTCGGTGCAGCACACGCGGCGTATGCGCAATGCAGTTGCTGGCAATTTCAATTCAAAAATTTTGTGCAGAAAGAGCAAAAAAGGCAACATCTGGATCTGGATCTGGATGGCTGGCCGCCGGAAGCCCCTATTCCCCAGCATGTGTGAACCGAATGTTGATGAGTGCGCCATATAGTGAATGCATATGAATGAATTACAGCCCTCACTTGCCACGATTTTCCCTCGATTTTTGCCAACCCTCTTGCCAGGTTTGGCCTTTTGCAATTTGAAAAGCGAATGAATGAAGCGGCGACCTGGCTTTGGCGGCATGAATTGCATGCAAAAAGATTGTTTTGCATAGATGAGTGAAATCACCGGGCGCATTTATTGAAGTACCGTCGCTGTCCCCGATCAACCTCCTCTTGTAACCCCATTGCCCTGTTGCCCTGTATTCCTGATGACAGTGCACGGATTTGACATTGATTGGTCCCCATTCCGGACTCTGAATCCATCACAAGGGGCTAATGACAAAGGACAAGCTGTGAGCTCAATTATTCTTGTTTTTCTCTGCATTTGACTTTCATAAGCCGATGCCATCAGGTTTTTCCCATAACTTTAACTTAGTAGGAAATGTGGTAAAATATAGGATAAACTTGGCATCATTTGGGATTATAGTTTGGCAACAGTTCACACTCCTATTTACTAAGTATAGAGTAAAGTTCTCAAGTTATATTTACTTCAGGTTTTAATAATCTCTGTTTGTGTGAAGATTTCATTAGCTAAACCCTCTTGATTGTTGCTGAAATTTTCTGAGAAGCAAACAGCCGGCAGGTCTTCGATTTGAAATTAATCAAATTCTCTGGACATTCGCCAATATGGCCTGCAACTAATTATTAGCTTGGCTCTAATATGCATATGATTTTATGCCCACAGACTTCGGACTGATTACTGACACGTGTATTGTGTGCATTGTTGAGCTTTGCCTTTATTTAATATTCACTGAAAATTATTCGAGCAAATTGGGAGCAAGCGCCTTCAGGCGGCTGAAAGTCTCTGGAAATCATGCGAGACGTGAACAGAATGAAAGACCAAAAATTAAGGCTTAAGGTAAGCCTTTAAGTGAAGTGACAAGGTCAGGGATTGGGTGGAGTTACACCGGGCAATGTGTTGAACTTATATGGGATGTAAATAATAAATATAAATAATAATATAAATAAGAAGTAATCTTGATATATAATAAATTCGAGAAGTTAATAATGTAATATATGTTAATTGATAAAAATAAGTGTAAATGTTTAATATTTCAGCTGTATGCATCGAAACATAACAAACATAACAAGCACGTGCTTGGTATCGCAAGAGCCCCTTGAGTGCTAACTGTCAAAGCTATAATGATATTATTTATTAATTGATTAACATAAATACAAATTCTAAATAAATTACCTAAAATAAAAGAAAACGTTCTTGCCGGCTCTATATATATTTGTAATATGCAAACCTTAGTTTAGATTGATTATACGGAATGTAGTATCTTATATATTAATTATTAATCTTCATAAAAATAATTTTCTTTGCTTAAAGTATATTATTTGTGATTTGATATATTTGTAAACACATCTGTTAATACTTTAATTAACATTATATTCCTTAATAAGAAAATGTTCTCGCCGCCCCTAAATATATGTATAATATGGAAACCGAAGTTTATATTGCTTAAATCATGTAGTATATGATGCGTATTACTTATTTCTTGATAGATTCGTGTTCAGCTCAACAAAATCTACAAAGAATTTATATTATATATTCCTGTGTATTCGCAGTACCTGATGGATGAACTTAATTGCTAGAATCGTGGTTATTATTCGTTAATCATTATCATTACTTATATGATATATATGTAGATACAATATGTTCTCATATATCCCCCATAAATAAATTAATAATAATATCCAAAATATATTATTTCTTGTTAAAAAATGTAACAACTTTATAGAAATTTGTGTATATTTATTTAAATTAATTTATTTATTTCCTTTTATTTACTTATATATATTTATTTCAGTATTGTTTTTCCATCGTATTCCTGTCGGTTATTGTCATTAATTGCAAGCCACAGGAAAAGTGACGAACGGATTGATCGGCCTGTCGGAATAATGACATTTGGGGAAGAAATATAAAACCCATCTCTGTCTGCTCAACCAGGAAGTCCATTTGCATGCTGTGAATAAGTGAATACTCAGCAAGCTGGACAGGTCATGAATGCATTTGGACAGGGGGCTTTGTGGCCATCGTTCTCGGCCCAATCCGATGCCGAATCCAAGGCAACCATAATGCTCGCCACTTAATTATTACTTAGTCTTTATTAACATGGCTCACAGCTTTTGCTGTGGCCTCTCACTCTCGTTTAAAGCCATCACCGGAGCGTGCAGTTTCGGGGAAGCAACTTCGGGGGCTCTGGGCCTTATTTCGAGGCCTGGTAATTGCAAATTGTTGCCATCGTCATTGCCGTCGTCGTCGTCGTCGTAGTCTTCGTCTTGGCCTGCGTTTGTTTGTCAATTTGCGTACTTAAAAAATTCTTCTTTGTGTAAACATAGACACACACACACCGGCGCTCGAGTAACAAGCCATATGTGTTGTGCACATACATAATAATTACGCAATTGGCAGGAGTTTCCCCTTTCCCTATGCCACCTATCCCTGCCGGAGACCGGCTTCGTCGAGTGTGTCATCAAATTAGTTTTAATTATACATTATATTCATTTCGCACACATTTCGAGCCTTAGCAGTTGGGAGACGACGGTGCGTATGGGTGATATTTGCCATGGCAATCGATTTGTATGCCCGGCAGCACTCTTCCTATTCTCAGTTGTTCTTGTTTAAACAATTACCCCGCTCATTGACTTTGGGCCCCAGAGCAGGGCAGGTGGAATGCGGTGTACACGTTTGGGACGGGTCGGTGTCGGTCCCAACCTGTACCAGATATCTAATATGCATAGCACTCCGGGGGAAACGAAAGTACATGTCGAGTGGCAAGTGTATAGTAAATGCACGACGAGAAATATCTCTACAGATTTTTAATTTTAATTATTAGAAAAAGTAGTTTCGTTTTTACAAAATATTTTAGTTGTCTTTAAAAGAGTTGCGAGTTGGGTTTACAAAATTGGAAGGGAAAGAAGTGCAAAGTTCAAATGGGGCCTCTGCAGCATCGTTGTATTTTTCCGTTGAATTGGACTAGAATTCCCAATGGGTTCTGGTGTCAAAAAGGATGAAATTCACACTGAATGTTGATGTAGATTAAAAGCGGAGACTGATGAGAAAGTGGTGACTCCCTTGTGAAACAGCTTTGTAAAACTCCCTTGTGAAACAGCTGGATGCTTGCCTTTGACAAGATATTTGTTAGTTTTTGACATAAGGTCGAGTTTTTATTTATTTTTAAGATGCTTTTTTGAATATTATTATTACATAACATAAATATTATTAATGTATAATAATAATATTGTATAATATTTATATTAATGATATGATATATAATTAATACTAATTAAATATAATAAAACCCTTTAAGTTAAGGACTTTAAAATGTTTATTTTGTGTGTTTAGAACCTTTTATTAATATAATATTAACAATACCTCTATTTAATTTCAATAAAGGGACTTAAATAACAACAACAAATCTATTATAATACCCCCTGTATATTTATTCCACTCTGTATGATCCACTGTTCGTTTTCTCTCAGTGTTTAATTGTAACGACACCATCGAGACTTTGCGGCTGTTGCTTTGGTTTCGCCCAGACTCTTTTTAATATATATATTTTTTTGGGTTACTGGTAGTGTTGGCGGTTTCAGTTACAGCCACAGATTTGTCTCCGCATGCAAATTCCTTTTCATTTAATTTTTTTTTTCGCACAACCAAGACTCACCTTTGGCTTATCTTATCGGCCTGCAAATATGCCTGTTTGTGCTCGTGTCGGGCCGTAATTAAGTTGGAATTCTCGAGTGGTCTTTGTATATTTCGGAGGCACTTGATGGCGACACTTTAGAACTTTGAATTTCACTTCCACCTGCTACTGCTCTACTTGCTACGTTCTTCTTCCTCACAAAACTACTTGTTATTACTTCACGGCGCGACCTTGAATTATGCGATCAGTTTAGTTGTTTTTATTGTGTTTCTTTTTTTTTGTCATAACTAACCGTCAAGAGAGTCGCGATCGCGTCATATTTGCTGTTATTATTAATAGCCAAAAGCGCTGCAAGCAACTGACTGGCGACTACGCATGAGACCCGAGACCCGAGCACCCAAGAACCCGCCTGGGTCTACGGCTCTACAAAGCTGCGATCGGAGCGTTAGAAAGCTCGCTCTTCTGCCGCAACATCTAGCTGGGCTTTTGGCTCTACAACTATGGTGTTAAGAGAACAACAAAAGAGAAGGAGAGGTGACTCACACAGCTGATAGTGGGCTTTGTTTTATGAGTGTCAATTGCGAGCAGTCACAGTGACCGCAAAAAGTTCGTGTACGCACAGAAAGCTTACGTACACTGAGAGAAAGGGTAGCTATAAGGGGTGTAGTTAAATTAAATTTTTAATAGTAATTAACAAGGCACTTAGACCGTTGGAATTGATTACATGGAAGGTCAGGTTAATATTTGAATTAGTTCAGAATGCATTTTGTTCTTTATACTAAATAGATTTTTAATATGTATAAAAATATGAGAATATTAAATAATGATAAAGGAAGGTACTGAAAGTATTGTACGGTATGGTTAGTATATTAAACTATGTAATTGGTTTGGTTTAATGTATTTATAGGAGAATACGATCTTTAATATTTACAGCTTTATCTTATACAATATTATCCATTTAATCTATTATATTTATTTATAATTTATAATATATATGTATATATAATAAATATATAAACAATAGCAAACTACTTAGAAGAAGTAAGAAAGCTACAGACAATGAAATATCCTATACGAAAATCTGAGAGTACTGCAGTTAAAGATGCGCATTTTCGAAAGTTTTAACTTTAAAACCTTTACTCATTTTATTTTTACAAAATAAAGAACAATGCTTTCAAAATGTTGTAATAAATATACAAATATTAGAGAAAATTGAATCTTACTTTGAAGCGCCTTAGATGGAATTCACGCGTTTTACTATAATCTTCTTCTTATATTATATAATAATATAATCTAATATAATCTAATATAATCTAATATAATCTAATATAATCTAATATAATCTAATATAATCTAATATAATCTAATATAATCTAATATAATATAATATAATCTAATATATTATGAACTCTGCTGAAATCTCATACATACATCTCATACATCTTCTACGATTATTAAATTGTGTACGACAATTGGGTAGCTTAACTCCTTTTTAAACTTAGTTATCCTCCATAGAAATGTGTAACAATTAAAGTCAATCTTTTCAATCCATTGGCCACCTCTGCTCCGCATTCCTAACCCGTTTTCCTTGTGTACGAATACCGGAGTGTACATACATATATATATAGTATGTAGGGCTATTAAAAAGCACTTTCTTATCAATGCAGGAAAAAGGCAAACCAAACGGAGTTCCATGCAGGCGAAAGGTGCAAAGGAAGCCGAACAATGACGGCAAAACGTTGGCAGCCAACGAAGGACTCACAGCCATCCGACCTAAGCTTAAGGGTGGGTGGTGATGGTGGTGGTTCTCCTCCGCCCGCCGAATGGCTTGGCTGGGCGTCAAGTGTCATAAAAAAATAGGAACAACACTTGCAAGCCAAAAACTAAAGTGCACGAGTTGCCCGGCCATGTGGTCCTTCACACACCGCCCACTTTCGGCCCCTTTTTTAGCCCACTTTCACCACCCACAGGCATCCCACCCTTGGCAGTCCACGTTCGCCACACTCTCCTATTACTACTAGATCCATTTTCGCTCATCTTTCAAAGGCGCCGTGTTGCGTTTGTATTTGCGGTGCCTTTCTGCACAGAGGAAAAACCCATAACAATATCAGTTTTCCCTCCAAGTTTTTCACTAGCAGAAAAATAATGGAAGGACCACTGGAACTTATTTCACTTGGATCCGGACTTCTTACAATTTTGTTTTGGTGGCAGTTTCTAAAGGCAATTTTATTATTATTATTTTATTATTATTATTACTGTGTTGTTGCAAACTTATTTTAAAAATGTTCGCAGAAGTGCCAAGGAAATCGCTATGGAAATCATTTAATTATTTTTGATTTATTATTAAAAGAAAAGGGAACATACTTTTTGATTGAATTTAAATTGGTTCCAAGTCCACAAATAAATTGATATTACTTAAAATATTATTTTAATAATGTAATTACTTATGTAATTATTATTATTATTCTTATTATATTATTATTATTATTATTATAATTATGAATCTTATTTTAATTATTATTAAATATCTTATTATTCAAATTATTATTATTATTAGTACTAATATATAATTATTATTTTTATTATTATTATTATAAAGTGAAAGATAATCATATTTAAAATTATTTTACATTACAAATTGTTTATGTATCTGTAAAAATAACCGGTTAGTTTAATAAATAAAAAATTAATTGAAAACAATGAAAAGCGGAGAAAGTGTCTTCATCAGTATGCTTTAGATAACCTTAAGATAACCTCTGAGGGGTCCTTGTTGTCCTTGGACTTCTTTATCGCTGAAAATAAAAGTATAAATAAAAATAATTATTATAGAAAAACTATCTTTAAATTTGATAGAAAAAATATATTTTAGTTACCTTAAAAAGTTTCCTAGCTCAATAAAATATTTCTATTAATACCCTCTAGTTTTTCCGAGTGCATCAAAACGGACATATGGGCATCTCTCCTGCAAAGAAATACAAAAGAAAACATTTACAAAACTTCCATTTCCGCTCTTTATGTGGACACCGTTCGCCGCCGAAGAAGAAGAAGATGGAGAAGAAGCGGGGAAATTGAAAAAAGATAGTTTCACATAAACCCTTAGGCATTTCGTCTCTGCCACCGCCCCCGCCCCTATTCACCTCTGCCATCATCACATCGCCCCAGCTCCAGCAAAAGAGCAACTAACGGGACACCCGATGGCTATACAAACACAAACATAGCGACAGGAGCTTGCAGCATTCCGCCACTCTCATAGCTCTGGCTCTCTCATGGTTATCCCCCCCCCCCATCGTTTTTCGGTTGTAGGCAACGGAAGTGAGCATTGTTAAAGTTTTGCAGGTAAATCAAATAATAAAATGAAGATGTAGTACAAAGTCCACTACTAACGGTAAAGCAGCAGCAGCTACAGTGGCTGCAAGAACAACAACAAATGATAGCAACAGTTTTGGGACAACAAAATCTCGGTGAAGCTTTTCACCACGCCAGCGACGCCTGCGCTCAATTTCTCACTCAGCTTTTGAGTGATTTTTTGTGTTTACCTTTTCGTTGCTAGCAAGGTTAACAGTTGTTATCGTTCAATACATTTTTATGCCTACTTTTCGGCCTTGTCTTTTATTTACCGCTGTTTCCCAGCCTGCTTTTGGGCTTAGCCTAACCCTTGCGTGGTTCCCGAGGGCTTTTATCACGTTTGCTTTACCACAGTGAGCAACTCTTCAGGGGCGCTTATCATCTAATGGGCTTTTAATCGTGCGAATTCGACTCGCGAGTATGTAGAAGGGTGACGTTCGGCTCACACACTTGACATTTTATTTATACGCCGTCTTAGACAAAGACCTAGCGGCTCAAGCCATAAATTTTCCTATCGCTGGCTCGCGATCAAAATAGCTGTCAAATAGCCGGTAATTAATTTATTGAAATGACAAAAATTTCGCACCAATTCTGTCCGGTTTTTTTCGACGTATAATTACCAATTATCAACTGTTTGTTAATTGTAATAGCCAACAGATGGTGGCGTGGAAAAAGCGAAGTGATTATAATATTTTCACAACCAATCGAACTCTGACGTAGGGCCATCGGAAAAGTCCTGATCACTCGTTGCCCGTTATCAGTTACCTCACACCCTCTTACCAAAAAAAAAAAAAGAGGCAGAAACACACCCATATGCTTTGGCAGCATTTAATCATTATTTGGCGCAATTGTTTGTCATAAATTTTCAAGTATAAACCCGCAATCAAAATTATTCGACATGTAGACGTTGGTAAAAATTATGACCAACCATCAAGCGTTAAGGAGAAACTTTGTGAGTGCCGCACAGTTCTTAGCCGATTGTCGCCTCCCATTTCAATGCAAATCAATCAATTAGAGCGTCGGAGAGCCGTTAATTTGCATTGCGTGAATTGCTGGACAAATATTGGGCTTTGCAGCCAGTGCTCTGTTTATTTTTAGATAAAAAATCAAACGCAATTTTATATTAATAGATAACGTGACCATTCAACCACGGGGGGTCGCTGTGTGTCCCTGTGTAGGGTTAAACGCGTAGCCTGCCAGAAAGTGAAGAGGCAGGGGATGTTTAAAGGAGAGAGAAAGACTGAAGCTAAGTGAGAGAGGGATACAGAGAGAGTGAAAGAAAAGGGGAAAGAGAGGGTGATCACCGTTGAGGGTAGCCTTGTACAATGGGAGAAATCTGCCATACTACAAGGATTAATTAGAGGAATATTAAATTAATAATTATGCATATGAAGTAATCCTAATAAAATAAATAAAACTTTATTTGCAATATGAAGGATAACTTACACGCGTCGTATACTTAATTATTATTAAGTATACGTAATGGGCTGTGAAAAAATATGTAAATAATGACCGAAGTCTGTAAATGTTGAACTGTCTAATTACATTCGGAAGAAATTTAGACATTCTTCGATATAAGCTTGCGTTAATCCGTTCTTCCAGCAAACTTCCCTGCATGGCTGCCACTCCCACTGTGCGGGAGAGAGAGAGCGATCCGCTCTGCTCGCCAGCTGTTAAGCGCCCGCTCTCTGTCGGCGGCGGCATTTGCGTTTGCGTTTTCGATCGCTCCGGTTAAAAACGTGCTGCGGCAGGAACTGTAAATCATTACGCTCAGAAACGTGCTGCTGTTCGCACAGGAAAATACAAAAAATACGAAACGGAACGGAACAGACGTCCGCGGCCGATAGTCCGTCAAGTTCAAGTTTGCACGCGTTCGCGAATAGTCCAAGACGAAAGTCGTTAAAAAAGTAAAGAATAAAAAGAATAAAAGTCCAACAAAAATATACACAAAGGTTCTTTTCACCGCAGCAGCAGTGACGTTTTTGTTGCTCTTTCCTGCCAATTTTTCGTGTTCGCTGTGTCTCTCTGTCGTCTGTTGTTTTTATCGACGCGTTCGCGTTCGCATTTGTGTGCGTGTGAGTGTGCGTGTAAGTCGCGCCATCTCCCTTCCAGCCCCATCACATTGGTTTGTTTGTTGTCACACCCCCGCAAAAAATTACGAAATACGAAGAAATTAACAAAAAGGAAATTTGCGACCAGCGAGATCAATAGGAAAAATATATAAAAAGTCCCTTTATGTTAATCAATGAGCGGGGTCGCTGAGACGCACAGTGGAAAATTTTCGAAATTCGCCAAGCGGCGACGTCATTAGTGGTTGCTATTCTTATTGTTGTTGTTGTTGTTGGCGCCCGTGGCCGAGTAAAAGGTAAGGAAAAAAGTCATAAGTAAAAGACCACTTCAAGTACGTGTCAATTATAAAATTCATTTCTGTCGGCTTGTGTTCTCGCTGCTGCTGCGGCTGCCGCGGCTGTCTGCGGCTATTTTCGGGGCGGAAAGATCTTTAAATTGTGAATATTTTCACTTTTTGTCGCATTTCTTTACACAGAAAGCAATTATTGTCATTTCTAGGGGGCTCTAAAAATGTGAATAAATACTATAACGCAAGGAAAACCAAAATATTCTGTTTAGTCGGTGGATTTATAGTTCTATAAAATTTTAAATATAATGTAAACTTAAAAAAATTAAAATACATTTACTTGGTACTGAAAATGTCATTTTCGGGGCGAAAAGATATTTAAATTTTGAATATTTTCACTTTTTTCGCATTTCTTTACACAGAAAAGAATTATAGTCACCTCAAAGTGGTCTAAAAATGTTAATAAATACTATAAAGCAAGGAAACCCAATATATTGTGCTTTCTAGTTGTGCTTTTTTAGTTCTTTGAAATTTTAAATATAATTTAAACCTTAAAAAACAAGGAAATTGCATTTAAAAAATTTAAATAAATTTTCTTGGTACTGAAAATGTAATTTTCGGGCGGACAGAATTTTGAACTCTGAATATTTTTATTTTTTGTCGCACTTCTTACACAGAAAAAGAATATTGGCATCTTAAGGAGGCATTAAAACTGTTTATAAATATTATAACGCAAAAAAATAGTCTGTTTAATAGGACTCATTATTCCATTAAATAAATTATTCTATTAATAAATCTTAAGGTTGAAAAAATCAGAAAGATAGTCGAAATACCATTTAAAACAATTAAAATAAATAAACTTGGTACTACAAATTTCTCAAGTTAATGATAAAATACAACATAGCATAGGCTATGTATAAATTATTTATTTCACTTTAATAATACATGTATTCTAAACTACAAAAGTATAAAAAATATGTTTATAGTGTGAAAATATTCCTTCTGATAATTTTTTCTATGTCAAATACGTGTCATAGTCGTAACTAAATTCCTAAACAAATAATTGTCACCATTTAATTATAAATTTAGTATTACGTTTATGACATGTATTCTGTTAAAGTTTTTTATTTGAAAAATATAAATATAACTGTTTGTCCATAAATATCACTAAACTTAACTAGAAGTATGAACTATAGCTAGTAAACTTGAAGTACTAAAGCAAAGTCGTAAAGTTAAGTTAGTGACTTATTTCTAACGAAATAAATAAGCTGAGAATTATCTAAAAAAACAAACTTCAGATTGTTTTAACATTTAAAAAATATATATACCTATGCATATATGTATTCCATTCGTTTATAATATCCTATTTTCTTGCCGTGCAAGTGTAAACATTTACTGGGCTTTTTCGCAGTTGGAAAAGTGTCAAAGAAAATGCCGAAAATTTACTCGCTGGCAAAGCAATTACGGAACTAAATATTCTTAAATACTATGAGCGCTTTTGTTGCTCCTGCTTGTTGGCTAAGAACTTTTTGGCCTCGATTTTTCACTTACTGTCGGCCAAATTATTAAGCAAGTGAAGGAGATAAATCAAGTTGGGTCCGAGAGCAACTGCAGCATGTGACTCGGGAAGCGGGAACTGGCAGCTCTTCGAAGCTTCTGAAACTCTGGAAACTGGTTCTATTTTGGATCTTTGGCCAGGGGCGGTGTGGGTTTTATGTTTTTTTTTTATAGTTCGTTTTTGTTGTTCTTGATTTTTTTTGTTGTTAATTTTTTGCTTTTGTTTTTGTTGTGTTTGTTCGACAAGCAGAGCTAACACAGTTTCAGTTGTACCCGGCACGTCGTGCCACGTTCTCCACGCTACACGCTCCACGCTCCAAGCTCCAAGCTCCCACTCCCCAAATCTTTCTCCAGCTCTCTTTTAGAATCGCCTCGTGCCCTCTTCTCTTTCTCCACCTCCAACTCGGACTGTGTGTGTGTTTCTCTTTCAGTCCCCGCGGCGCTTTATGCTAAGTTTGTCTGCTTTTTATGCAAATTTTTAGGAACAACAACAAGAGGACTGGGGCTAAAAGTACCAAAAACTCTACTTTGGGTGGAGTTTTAGCTATCAGCGTGCTGAGTGTGTGCTCCAAGTCCCCTTTTGCCTTTTTGCCCCCCATTTGCACCCGCCTCGGAGCTCTGTTCACACCCCTTTTAGTCCCCGACCCTTTTGGTTTGGCGCAGCACGTGAATGGCTAGCTGCACTTTCTCACCTACACTTGGAGAAATAATTACACTTTTCAATATTGAAAAATATTAAAATAAATATATTCTATTATATATCTAAAAAAAATAAGTTAAACTATAACGTTTTACTTGCTGCATATGATATAAGAGGCATTCAAATATAGAACTTATTAACCCTAAGCTTTTCCTGACAGTCACACTAGTTTTTGTTACCACAAAACACGTTAATATATACATATGTTAATGGAGCTGTGAGTTTGAGTAATGTAATGACCAAGCAAGTTAAGTAACCAAAAATAAAGTCATCTGGCGAGGAAATTGGCTAAAAATAAAACGGGAATTCGATTAAGGGGCAAAAGCGGAACAGGCTTGATATAACCAGTGTTAATAACTTGGCGATATGCTCGAACGCTAGTTTGATATTCGAAGTGTCACGTTGATAAGCCGCAAATAGAAGCTTTATCTTGATAACATAATGTCGATAGGTGACCATTGATTGGTACATTTTTATTCTCGGTGTCGCAAATATTTGAACATGGGTTGGGTGAGGCAGCAGTGGCATCTCTTGTTGCCCCTCGACTCCCGCGGGGTTACAGCTGCTGGTGAGTAATGGCTCAATAATTTGGCTTTCCCCTTCGCGGTACACCCCCCCTGTTTGTTTGCCACAACCATGCTGCAGTCGCGACCCGCACACGATAAACACACAATGTTAACTAGAATTTGTTTATCTCGACTGTGGTGTTTCCTTTTTTTTATTTTTGTTGTTGTTTTTGTTTTGTTCTTATTGTTCTTGTCTGAGATATTTAACCAAAATGTATCATGACGCTTAAAGTTGCTTTTTATTGTTATTGCCGCTTCTGCTGCCGTTGCTGTAATTGTTGCTCTGCACTTTTGTTTACACAACTTGCGGTGGAGCTGCTGTTGCTGCTGCTGCTGCTGCTGCTGAGTTTTTGTGTTTTGAGAGTAGTATTTATTGTTCCTGCGATTCATGGAATTTCGCTGTGGCCAGCCAATATCGAAGTGTTTAATAACAATATCGGAAATATCGTGGCATAGGAACAGGAAGAGGATCGGGGGCAAAGCCACTGACGTAGACGAGCGGGTGTAAGATGATAGTTCATGCTCTACAATATTTACAAGAATCAAAGTCCTCTGTAACGCAGTAAATATGATCGAAAACAAATCGAAGTAATACGATATAATAACAAGCTAATATTTGTGGAAATTTGTCTGGGTCTTTGAACTTTTAGCTTGGATGTTTACTATTTTTCTACGTAACTCTAAGCTGACATATTTTAGTAATTAAGAAATTACTCTGTAAATTTATTAAGTTTAGTTTGACTAAAAATCTGAATTATCTTTGACGTTTGTTTACTACGGTCAGTACACTCAAGTTCCACCAAGCACGTGCTTGTTAGGGTTACGTGTTAGTAGGCGCGATAGGATTAAATAGTGTGTTGAGTTTGTATTTTAAAATATTTTCCTTTACTTCCATTTATTCCATACCTCGGACTTTAGTATTTTCTGATCAATAATTTAGTTAGTCACTAAAGCAACTCTCAGTTACAAATCGCCCTTAACTTATTCAAAAGATAAGACGTCTTGTTTATTATCAGGCATTGCAATTCGTTATGAATCATTAAAACAACTTTACAGGCCACAATTGTCGGAAAGAGTAAATCATCAAAAGCGCATCAATTTGCGATACGATAAAGTCCCCTTTTTGCAACACCCATGTCTGATATGAATATAGGCACATTTATTATCAATAACAAAAAGAAAATAAACTTCGACTCAGTTTGCTTTAAGGCTAAAAAGCAGTCTATTTGGGGATTTCCAATAAAAAGCATATTCACTCTCTTTGAAGAAAACAATTTATATTTTTAAAACAGTTGACAAATCTTGCGGGTGTTTCGTGATTGAGATACCAAAGTGCTTATCGGGGGAAGGGAAATAAAACCGATCATCATCGTTGATATAAGGTTACATGTGCCGTTAGTCACAAGCCATAGCGTTGGTCGATCTGTCAGTCGGTTTGTCGGTCGGTTTGTCGGTCGGTTAGTCATTAGTGCGACCGGAGCCGCAGTAGCCTAATTAGAGTTCGGTTTGCTATTTGCAGTTGGAATTGGTTTTCCGATTTTCAGGTTTTCCGTTTGTCTCTGTTTGTTTTGTTTTTGTGGGCAGTGGAGCGTTGCCAAATGGTTTCATTCCATTTCAAATATCGTGTACGTTGGCTCATTTCGAATGCAATTGATTTGAAGTGCTTTGAACCTTTGGACAAGCGAACGCTGTCGATCATAAATCCTTCATGGCCCCACAAAAAATTTGTCACTCAAGTGGAAAGTGGTGGAAGTACACAGCTGACCGAAAATATATAGCTGGCTAGGAGGGAGATATTTTAAGTATCTGACGGTGGTTTAAATATTCAAAATAAAAGTATAAATAATTTGTTGGCACATCTATTGACAGTTCCAAATAAAACAGTCGAAATATGCTGCAGATGTTTTTAAATGTTTCCCTGTCATTAGAATTTATTTAAAAGATTATTAATCAAAACTATAGCTGCAGCAAACTTAAAAACTTAATGAAGCATTTAAAATATTAAACCTTTTATTACAAGTTCAATGCAAAGTTGCCAGCTCTTGTTTAAATATAATGGCATAATATATACCTTAAAACAATGCCTTTGGCGCTGCCTATTAATTAATGCTAATTGAGTCTTTTGTTTTTTTTCTTTAATATAATATTCTAATTGTGTCAATGCAATGCCCTGTTATCCACTCTAAAAACGTGAGAGATAACCGCAATTATTCGCTCGTTTAGCTGCCTTAAGTAATTTGATAATTATAAGCAGAGAACTAAATAGTAATTTACACTAATTTCCATTGTCCGATTACTAACCTATTCCAATAAGTGAATCTTGTTCGCTATAAGTGCACTTAAACTCTCAAGTTGAAATGGGTATTTCAGAGTCTTAAGTATTGGGGTTAGTTTTGACGGTTTGACGAACGTGCGATTCTGTCTGGAATCGATAGAAAAAACAAATATTTATGAGCCGTCATGATTTATAGTGGCACTCAAACAATGCGTTTTCAATTATCAAATATTTTAATAGGCTCATATATTGCAAATATATGGGCACACTTCTATATAATTACAGGCGTCGACGTTGGCGACATTTTAGAACGGGTAACGCGGTTTCTGTTTATCTCGAGTGCTATTTAAACTGACATTTTAATGTTCGAGTGCTAGCCCTAGCCTATGATAAGGGGTAACCCCTTTCCGGGCGGAGAAAGAGCTGCTGCTAAGTGAAGTGGCTTCAAGTTCAATGTCAGCTGCAGTTGCAGTCCCCGATCCCAAATCCAATTCCAGTTGCAGCTGCCTTTTGCAGTGTGAGTTGACTGTGTTGCAATTTGGTCGACCGAAACAACCGGTTTCCAACTTGTTCGCAACTCGGCGGCAGCACGTGAATGTAAATTGTGTGGCATTTTCAGCTGAAGTAGGATTTAGAAACACTTGGAGAAATATTCGAGTTCTTAGAGTATTAAGACATCGAACAAAATAGAAAATAGAGGAATTTATAAATGGAAATTATCCCCTGGTAAAATCATACAAATTTGCGTTAAGATTCTCTTTAGTTTTCAAGAAATTGTAGTAGTTGTCATTAGGTTGTAGAATATATATACTAATGGACAAAACTTGATTTAATATTTAGATATATCGATGCTTTACGGTCAGTACCTTCAAGTGGCTTTTGCGTCATCAAGCACGTGCTTGTTAGGGTAGGCGGTATAGATGAAAGTTTAGGTAAAGAATGCGAGAAAATGAACTAGCGGCGCGCTGTCTGATTGCTGGGTTGCTTACGAATGTAAACAAACATTTAAGGACTTTGAAGCCTAGGAACTCAGAAGTGATACATTATATTTACATAAACCAAATAATTTTATACATGATGTTAGGGTTGTTCTATTCTTTATTATTGATGTATATCTTTAGAGCATTTTAAATACCAGTTACAGATGCAATTTTTATTCATAGTGCAGCTGCAGCAGCTGACTGGACATAAACCTGTAGTATCTGGAAAGATTTCGTTGATAAGTAGACGTTGCACGAGACTTTGATAGCTGGGAATGAAACTGAATGCTGATATAACTTCAAGTATCAAGTTCCCTGGCGATTGCATAAGCGATTCGGGCTATTTAAGGCCGCTAGCCCGTTCTATCATCCATCAGTGGGCAGGCGGCTAATTGACATGTCTGAAATCAATTTCGGAACTCGACACGTAATAGACAATTTGATAATTTATGAAGCAGCCGCCGCGGACGCCGCTGCTGCCGCAGCAAATCCCATACATTACTGTCAATTGTTTTAATAAATTGAAAGCGGAATCTGTATCGGAATCGGAATTGAAATTGGAATCGAAATGAATGGCTAGCACGGGGAGTAGCTGATAAAGCCACCGAGTAGGTGTAGGCGGTACTTTTCTGATACCCGCTAACGTTTTATCGCGACCAAAATGTATAAGTAAACATATATATTCATATACAAACAATAATTTAAATCAAAATTAAGTCGGACCGCCGTACGATCGATCGTTTGGCGTCATTTTGCCAGCGCACGCTAATGAACCCATAAAATTGATCACCACGTTAATTTTTTTTTGTCTTGGCCCCCCTTCACGTCTCCATCGACGCCCCTTGATTTTTATTTTTTTTTTTCTGGGGTTTTAAATTGTAACACCTTTGGGTTTTATGGGAAGCAGTGTTTTGTTTGCCTTTAACTGTCTCGTCTTGTATTTAGAAGTTTAAAGTTGCCTCTAATTTTGATAACATGCAACCCCACCCCTGCCGTTGACTGCCATCCATCCGACGTCTATTTCCCTTGTGAGTGCCATAAAATGTGTAAATTTATTTGTTTTCCCCGGCTACGTGCACTTTATCGTATCGAATTTGGCCAGTACGTCACGCGATCCACGATCGATCGCAGCAAAATGGGGAAAAATCAGCTTCAGAGCTGAAATCCAAAGTACAAAAATAGCTTCAGATTTTGATCTTACTTTATGGCAATCAGATATTAATTTAGGTGATGAAATATCATAGGAAGTTTCCTGGAACTTGAAAGGAATCTTTTTCAAGGAAGTAAGATATATTATTATTAAAAATATATTATAGGTTTTAAGGTATAGCTTTCAGTCTTCCCTCTTCTTTTAATCTCTATTAATGTAGCATAAATAGTTTATATCTTTACATAAATTCCTATTTCGGTAAAGGACTTATATAAACAACATTAACTAAGTTAATTCCTTTAGTAAGCAGCGGTAAAAACACAAAAAAATTACTAAAGTTATACAAATATATTTATATAATAAAGTAAGCAATTTAGGGATTTACAAACAATTCTTTGCGGTCTTTGGGGGTACAAATATTTATACAGCAACCTTGAAAGTGCTTCTTCCGCCTGCCTGCCTGCCTGTGTGTCTGTCGTTCTGTCTGCTTTCAGCCATTGATCAACGTTAAAAAATCCTTTTATTAGTTAATAGCGTTTACCGTAACATACCACCCACTAAAGGCAGCAATATCAAGGTTGGCAAAAGCCAAAAGTTTTGTTTGCTTACCAACTTAACTTTAATCCACGGTCAGACGGAGGAGACACATCAATTTTTTATCGAAGAACATATGGCAAACAAGACGGAATATCCAAGGCACATGGCACCTTCCTCCTCTGCCCGCCCTAAGAAATTCCTAGCCAAAGTCAAGTCACATTTTCTTACATAATCAACGCGGCCAAGTGAAAATTTGTGGCTATAGAGAAAACGAAACGAGAAGGGAAATTAAGTTTTGGCATAATGAAGTCTTAATACTCTTTTTCTTAGTAATTAATCGGGGTTTTTATCCGTAGAAGATATATGATATACCTGTCTTAGCTTTCTTTTCTTGAAATTAACTTTGGATACAACAAAGTCAAGCTGTTATAGGACAAAAAGTCACGAAATGATCTTAAATCTGTTCAGTCTTAATACAACTATTACTAAACAAAATATGCACAAAAAATATACAAATCAATAGTTCTATAATCTAAAAATCTCTTAAAACTAAGATCCCATAGATTTGTAGAATATATATCTTTTATAAGAAAGGAAGATCTCTCATATAATCATAAACCCCCTTGCAAAGAGTATCGCAAAGTTAGTGAAGAGGCTAAGTTAAGGCGCTGCGTCTAAGCACGAGACTCATGTTGGATTGTCTACGCGATATACGATACGATACGATACGATGCGAGACGAAGCGCTGTTCGTGAACTCGTGGATACTTCGGGTGGCCGGCTCTACTCACTTTCGAAAGAAAGAAGCTAGAAGCTCGCATAAATCAGCGCATTCGTAGCCGCAACAGGTTCACACGGCATTCGTTCGCCACGGAGCTAGCCTCGTCGGTGTCCTGCATAACGCGTATCCGCCGCGGTCGCCAATATCCGTATCCGGTCATCGAGAAACTTCGATTCGCGATATTGCCGACGTGTGAACGGCCAGCGGCCTTGGCCAGTCGATGCCTAATTGAATTTGTGCAAGTTTTGTTTGCCGTTGCCGTTGCCGTTGCCATTGCCGTCGCCTTTGTCCTGCCACCCAGTCTGTTGTGGTCTGGTCTGGCCTGGTGTTTCTACCCCCGAAAAGGTGCTTACTGAATTATTAAGGACCTGCGGACACGAACCATTTAACAGTGAACTCTCCCGGCCATTGTCCTTGTTTGTGCTCGATTCCCGCTTGATTGCCGTTTAGGTTCAACGCTTGCCACGCCCCAAATCGAAGGGGCAGTTACAAATAACCATAAATAGGGGTAGCCCGTCCATAATTAACATAAATTCTGGTTTCAAATTCCTGTCAGCTGTCGCAACTATGACGGAATTAAAGAAACGAAGAAGAAAATGAATTATTAGAAACGAAGAAACATATTTTTTGACTTTGATAGGAAAAATAATTAAAAATATCTTTGAAATTAAAGTGAAGAAGAATTTAATATTATTAGAATATTATTAATATTATTATATTATTATTAATATTATTTAATTTATATAATAATTTTTAAAACATTTAAATATAGTTCTATAAGTTCTAGATTCAAAAGTTGCGACTAATTAAATTTAAATCATTCAGTAGAAGAAATTATTAACTCCTTTAAGGTATTTTGTGTTATTTTTGTTCCCTAGAAACCCGAAAACGTATCTATCCTATTTAAGGAAAATTTGCGAATTAGAAATATTTGTAGATACTTTTCTCGGTGTATCGATGACAGTATTCTAACCGAAAATGGAGATACAGATCGTTAAGTGAGCGATCGCACAGAGCCAAAGAGTACCGCCGCACTGGGGTCTATAATATTCACATTCTTGAAGGCATCCGTTGCCTTCCCGCCGAATAATAATTGAGTGTTCAAATAACGCAAATTGATCACGAGCCGTCAACGAAAGTCGCGTGCTTCAACGGCAGGCTACCCCCCTTAACCCCTATTTAGCTTCCTCTAGGCTACCCCCTTAGGCGCCTTCCTTGCTATGCGTGTGGCTGCCATTTGACTTTAATTGAGTCGCGTCGAATGGTTTTTATTGCGCTCGGTACTTACACTTCTATATATTATTGTGCGGCATCGCTTTCAATTGGCCTCCTTAAGCAGAGAGACAAAACAAAACAAAACGAAAGAAAAAAAAAAACAAGCAGCAACAGTCGAAATGGTTTATTAATGAAATTGCGTTCCAAGCGCCCGCTTCTGTTTATATTTTACTCAAAATTTCTACATCTTTTTCTTTCTCTTAAATAGCAGGGCGTTGAATTCGCTGCCCCGAATGCCGAGATTCTTGGAGCATCCACAGTGGCCGCAGCAAATCACCAAGCACACACCGAGCACCTCGATGCCCTTGCACTGTCTGATCATCAAATAGGTTTCCCCCCACAAGAAAAACCCTAGAAAATCTTTGGATTGGATTAAAATTAAACTAAAGTGAAGGAGAGCGAAGCAAACACTCAAGATGAGCTTCAGTTCGGCCAGCGGCAGGGAGAATAATGTCCGCAAATTATCATTTTTGGGCTTCAATACCAAAAAGAAGGTGAGTAATTGAGTGAATATTAAATTATACAAATAATAAAGGTGTAGACTGCCTGAAGACAATATATCAATGGTAACTAGTATGTCTAGATAATAATTCAATATTTTCTAAAGAGAATAGGAATAGGAAAATAAACTGAAATTATTAGAAACTCCTTAAAGCTAAAAAAAGGGAGTTTATTGTAGCAATATTCTGTGTATATTCCTTAAGCCTAACCTTCGTAAATAATATAATTACATTTTACCCTTCACTAAAGTACCTGGGTTTCTTGTTTATATCTTAAATAAATATTTTGTAAAATGAGAAGAGACTAGGAAAATATAATAAAACTATTCTTTTATTATAAACCCCTTGAAGCTAACAAAATGCAGTTTATTATAGCAATATTCTGTGCATATTCCTTACGCCTAAACTCCGTAAAAAATATGATTACCCATCACTTAGTAGATATTACAGATAGATTAACTATAAATAAACTCAACTAATGCATTGACTTTTGGCTGGGAAATTAATTAGCCAAATGAGGGGAATGAGCTCATGCCGGCAACTGATGATACCGAAACAACTTTTACCCGGACTCAGGGTTCTCCAGCGATATTAAACCAAAAAATTGTAATGTTGTCGTTGGTAGTTTTCCATTAAATAAATTCACATTTCAAAAAAGTATTTATTGTTCACTTTTTTGCCAATTTCTGAATAATTCATTCGCAAGCCGCAAGTAATGTCAAGTAATTGTTATTGATTTCTGTCTGTTGTTTACTTTTCTACACATTTCCGCACTCAGTGTGTGTGTGTTGTGTGTGTGCGCTTTTATTTTATTTTTTCTTACCTTTTGTTGTTGTTTTTATGTTGGTTTTGGGGCACCGGCAAATGCCCGCCAGCTACCGAGTGACACAATTTAGAAACCAGTTTCCAGCAAATCGATTTCGGTTTCAGTTTCAGTTTCAATTTCGATTTGAGTCTCAGTGCCCCAGCTTCGATTTCGATTTCGCGTGCGAGTACTCAGATTAGATCGCCTAATCATGCATTCATTCATGCGAAAGTGCCGCCTTTGTTCGTCTATTTTGTCAGTTGTGTTTCCACACACAACACACACATTACGTATACGCAGTGTGTGAGTGCCGGCGGTGGCGTCGATGGAGGGCAACAGCATATTGTCAGCTTAAAGGCTAAATGCTAAAGCGTCGAAATAAACGCATTTTAATTGTGCAACTGGCAGTGCAGGTATCAGCACTTGGCAATAACGGTATCAGGAAGCTAGAATAGAATTCAAATGAAGCGAGCACACACACTTCGCAGACACACACAAGCACACACACACCCTGGGAACAACAGGAAATCAATAGTCGTGGTCAAGGCTGCAACTGTGCGGCGACTGACATTGACAATGAAAAGTAATAGTAGCAACAAACCGTAATTGTAATGGGAAATTGTAGTCGCAGTCAATTCATTGACACCTGACCAGGTGAAAGCATCAAGTAGCCCCCATGTGGGAGCCTTAATTAACTTAATTGCACCACAAAGTATGCCAAGATTTATGCTCAACATTACTTTAGTTAAAGGTTGTTAAAGGAATTTACCAAGGTAGCCTTCAGTTTGTGATTTTGTTAAAAGTTTTAGAACATTTTCAAGTTATTTAAAGACTGAAAAAATCACAAATAAAAAGAAAGACATGTAGCATAGCTTTGGTAATTTTTTTTAAAGTTTTTAACGATGGCTTAAGGTTTTTTGGAGGATAGGAATAAGACTTATAAATATACAAATGGAAAGACATATGTAATGGCTAATTTCGAGTACGATAAGCTAACTATATTCGCTTAATAAGTTCATAAGATTGAACATCAAGTAAAATATGAATAGAGAAAAGAAAGACATACATATATAGCACTCATTTTATAATAAAAAAAACGAGTTTATATGTTGTTAAAGTTCTTAAAAAGATAATAAAAAGACATAGATATAAGCAGACAAAGAGGAAGACATATGTAATGCTTAATTTCCTTAATATTATTGCCTAACTATATTTGAAATATATAATATTGTCTTTACATCAATCCTTGACAAACAATAATAAATCTTAATCAAAGGTCGTAAAAGATAACAAATACCCCAAATTAATATATAAATATCTGCAGCATATATTTGTATATGCTTTAAACAAATAACCATAATTATTAACAATCAAGCACGATTATTTATTCAATTAATTTAGTCATTATTATGTATTATCCTTTATCAATAACCATCTAAATTACTTGGTAGCCATCAAAACTCTTTTTTACGATAATATCCCCCCTTGACAGATGTTAAATATTTATTACACTCCGACAACAATCAATCAATTGCAATAAAAAAAAAAGAATTAATGGTTAATGGCGCTACATAATTCAGAGCCCGCGCTCCCCCCTAAGGGGTGCTATCATCTTGAGCCGCATTGTACACAGGCGCATAACTCAATTAGCCGTTACAACTCGACTGTTATCGCTAATTACCCAAAATATACACACACACACATCGTTGCTTGGCTAATGAGCCTTAATGTTACTGGCTTAGCCGTTCAAAGTGCCATCAAGTGAATAGATTTTTGTGCAAGGCGCAAAAAAAAAGCTTTATTTCGCACACACACTTGGCCAAAACCCACCCCAACCCTACAAAACCCTAAGTGTTGGCCTTGAGCGGCCTTGACCATCATTCGTGGTGGTGTCCTGCAAGGATAAAGCTTTGCCATTAATTATGCACAGCCCCGAAAATAAAAAAAAAAACAGTGCAGGAGAGCAAAGCTTTTCGCTTTCGGCCCAAAACAAAAGCTTTTGCCTTGGCCAAAACTGCACTGCACAATTTACGTCAGCAGGGGGTGGCATGGCCTGGCGGCATCGTGGCATCCGCCGCCGCCGCCGCCGTCGCCGCCGCTGCCATGGCCCTGAGAATCAGCTGAGCGTGGCCGAGACGCTGCAGCGCAGCCAGCTGAGTGCGGGAGGCCGTGTGCCATGCCGTACCGTGTGTGTGCTACTACCGTTATACGCGCGCTTTTGGCCAACGCCTGCGCAGTGCCAACACCAGGTGGAAGCAGCAACAGCAGCAGCAGCTGAAACCAAGTTGGCCAAAAGCCATGGCCCCTCATTTGCTGGGCAGCCTTCCCGCAGCAAGGAACGCAAGCCCTTCGAGAGTAACTATAATAATAATAATACAAAAAAAACGTAAAGTCCAAACGTGGGTCAAAGTGCAACAGGCAGAAAGTTCAACCACAAAGAAAATAACCAAAACTATTACGACAGTGATTTGAAAATTGGAAAATAGAACATCACAAGTGCCCCAGGTAATCCTCGAAGCTGCATAGTTGAAACTGTGTTTGATCCCTAAAATAAATCAGAAACTTTTCAAGAGCAAACAACCTTGAAAATTTGGTTTCAAAAGCGAGACCCCCCCACACCCAAAAGGACCTCGCATACACACATTTACAAATTAATATATATATATTATTTTTTTTTTTTTTTTTAGAAAATTATAGGATATTTTCTGTTGGCAGCTGGGCACAACAAGTGAGTTGGCCTTTTGTTTGGTGTGTGTCCCGAAATATACCCGAATTTTCGAGAGGAAATTTGTTTTGGTTGTTGCCTACTTTTTTGGGGCAATAAAACGGCTCGAAAGGCAGTGAAAAATGCTGAAATTTTACCGAAATGTTGCCCCAAGCAACACACACAAGTGTGTCTGCGGTCGCAAGGATATATATGTATATATATATACATATATTTATACGTAACTGTAGCCGAAAGGTGTGCTGTGTGCCTTTTCGTGTGGCATCTTAAAAATGGCAATGAGAGGCAGGAGGAGGCGGAGTCTCCTCTAATAATAACCGAGTTTCATTTCGGTTTGCCGGATTGATGAATGCCTGAATGGGATTTGTGCGGTTTCGTATTTCCAATTTGTCTGCATTATAAAAACGTTTTGAATTATTTAACAGTTCATGCATTATTGATGCCAAGAAGCACACACACATCGAAACACACCTGTAAACAGAGGTTTCCACTTTGAGTAAGTTTCCTTTCAAGGCGTCAGACTTAGTTGGGTCTTGGGCTAAGTTCCATGAAAGTTTTTCGCTTATATAAGCTGTATAGTGTTCAGGTTGTTAGTTATGGTAATATATAAAAAAATGGGATTTATATAGGACTCTTTTGCTAAGAAAACTAAGCTAATTGTTGTACAGATTTTATTAATATAAAATTTATGAGAAAACTGAGTTCAAACTCCTTTTCTTTTCCCATCAAATATATTAAGCTGCATGTCAGTCTGTTTGCACATTAGTTAAAAGACCAGTAAATCAGCATTTAATGTGTATAGTTGCCATAAAAGTTTAAAGCTCAGATTAAGGTCGATTTAAGGGATAAATCTCCCAGTTTTTCATGGCTTTCCATGCATATTTTTATTACCCTTTAACTCAAGTCCTTTTAACTCCTCAAGATTGTAAATTAAATGCATTTTCCCTACAGGAAATTTCAATAGAATTCCCTATAAACTTATAATATATATAAACGTGTAAAACTCCTTGCATTTCCCAGATTATTATCTATTTAAATATAATTACAATTTCCATATAACCAGGAATCATATTAAGTGTAAAGGCAAAGTAGATTGGTTTTCCCAGCAACACCTGCAGAGCCCTTCTAAAGTTCTGGTTATAAAGAAACCGATAAAATGCAAAATTCCCATAAAATACCCTTGGATTAACTGGAATATTTTCTATTCAGTTCCGGGCCGCAGGATAATAAATATAGCAGGCCTCAACTATTTATTGCACACCCCCAGGGACCCCACTCCCACACTCCCACACACACACACTGCCGCCGTCGCACACAATGCCAACCACTGACCTTGAAGTATGCAACACTTTTCTATTGTGAGAGCTTAGAGCGCATAGATATATAGATATATAGATATATAGACGTATAGAAGTGAATGTCGGCCGAGGAGCGTTGTCAGCATGATTTTCCATCACTAGATTGCGTTTACGACGCTTTAACGCCTGTGCCTTTGACCAGTTTAACCTTTCGCACGTGTACGTCTCGCTGACCCCTTACCGCCTCTCCTGTCGCCTCCTGTCGCCGCATTTTCCGCTTTTCCTCAGCTGAGGCCCTCTTTTTTCCCTCTGGCACTTCCCCGTCCCCGGTTGTCAGTCTGCTTGTGCGAGCATTTCCGCTGCGGAATTCACATTAAATTAACACAGATACACCCGTCGCACCAACACACAGCGAAGACCCAGCGACCCAGCGACCCAACAGCGGCTGACAGTCGGACAAAAGCGTTATAGAAGCATCGTTAATTTGTGCAAACAAACAACAAAAAATAAAGTAAAATATAAATAACAACAAGCTATGTGTAGTATCCCTACCCCTACCAACTGCGTAGCGGAGTAGCGCGAAATCAAACGAAATTATGCACAGGCCATGGAAAAATTCGACAGCTGCAAACAAATAAAAAAGTTTTATGTATATACATGCATAAATATATATCCAACTCAAAGTCACAAGTCAAATGTAAAGCTAAACGGTTTCAGTTTCGCTAAGAAAAACAATGCCCTCAGGAGGTCAGAGGTTGGACATTCCCAACAATTTATAATTGTAGTTATCTCATACATAAAATAATATAAATTTCCTTTTAAATTTGGAGTAAGAAATCAATCTTTATATTCTAGAAAATCCCTTGGCAAAAGGGCTATTAAAAAATATTAATTTTGACAGGGTTTAAAAAACTTTTCAAGTACCCAGCAACATGCTTGAGTTTTTTTTTTTTTTTATTTTTTAAGACCCACGCGAAGTTTAGCAATCTTTCGCTTTCACCTCACTTTTTTCCCACATGCCTCGTTCCATCAATTTTTTCTGTTTCCCCTTTTTTTCGTTTGGGAGGCCAACTCAAACAGTTTTCCAATAAATACAAAGTTCCGCGATATATCCCCAGAAGACAAACTTTTAATCCGCAGTGCAAAAAGTTATTCACTCCCCACGGTGGCTGTGCCAGTAACTGCGATGACAACAGCAGTTGGCAACTCGCTTGGCAAAATCTTAACAAGTTTCGCTTTAGCCGCAATTTGATTCAATTTGGCAAGTTGGAAGGCCCCCCCTCTGAACCCCTGAAAAAGTTGTTTAGGCCACGAACACCCGACTCTAACTCGCTTATGACTCGCACATAAGTCACGTGCCGCCGCTCACTTGCATTTCTTGATGTCAAATCACATCAGAAACACTCTTCGGCGAACTGAACGCGACTTATTGTTGGCTCAACTTTGTGGAGGTGGTTAGTAGCTGCCAGATACTCGAAGCTGGCAGGGAGGCAGGAGCCAGAGCAGATGGTGGCCAAGAGCTGGGAGCTGCTTACATGCACGCCCAAGCTTTATGAGCGAACTTGTGGCCTGACTGTGACTGTGCGATGGCCCACAACGACTGCCACTTGAATAGGTGCACCAAGCCACAAATGCCAGAGAGGTTTAGCAAATAGCAAAGCATAATATTAGAGGAGTAATAATATTTTTCTAGAGTCAAGGAATATGTTAGGCCAAACTGTGTGTGGAATCATTTTGAATGCCTGAAGTGGTGATTAGTTTTTGAATAGAAAATGTAGCCTTTTTATTCTTCAGCATATAGCAAAAGAGAAATAAGATTTTCTAGAGCGATGTGTGGATATCTTTATAGGTTTAAAGTTGCATGATTAGAGTTTATATAATTATTTTTATAGTTAAATATATATACTATTTATTAACACTCTAAAACAATGGTGCCCACACGCATAAATGTATACGTTGGACTAGCCTTTATGTGATTTGAGTAAGACCGTTCTGTCCGGCATACGAACGGTTACATTGTTAGTGTGAGCAGAGCAAAGGCAGCGAAACTTGTGGACATGCAAGTCAACTGTAAAATTATAATGCAATGAAAGAGGATAATACTGGGGTGTCTTTTACCTATGAAACATATTTACCATATCTTCAGCTCAGTCTCTTTTAAGCACTTAACTTCTAAACAAACTTGTTGCTTATAAAATGGTACAAAATACCTTCCCATTTTAAAGATTCTAAAACCTATATATCTCTACACTAATTAACATATTTTTCATAATTATTTCACTACCAATTTCCCTGGGGAATGATCTCATTTCGGGGGCTTCTATTTTGTTGGCCAAGCACTGTGTGCATTTGGGCTGTGACCCGTGCATATTCATTTGGCTCGCTTTTGGAACAAGTTGGGCAAACAACAACAACGAAAATTGACAGTTCAGACAGCTTTGAGAGATGGCAAGGGGATAGGGGATATAGAAAGAGTGGGCGTGGTTTAGAGGCAGAAAGGGGAGAGCTGAGCACACCATCGATTATTTTGATAAGCGGCGCTGACAACATGCTGCATAAAGTGCGACGCTCTTTTAGAACATTTACCTGAGGAGTGGGGTGGGTGGTGGGAAATATTCCCATTATGATGGGCATCAAGCTAATGGCCGTATGACAAAATACTTTTACAGCCGTTGCCTCGTATCTGCAAATCAGCAATGCCAGCAACTTCATAATGATCGACGGCGGCAGCATTAATAGCCACGTCATTATGGTACTACGCGTAGAACTTAGTGTTTATCGATTAATTAACGTAACGTGGCGCGTTACGCTTTGGCTTATCATATGCAAACGCCACCCATCGCCACCGCCCACTCACTTACACCTATGCACACACGGGGCTAACACACACATCTAAAAAGAGAGAGACACCTGGTCATTGGTCTTTCTTTTTATTTTGGTTTGTGGTGCTAGGTTTTGGTAGGGTGTAAAAGGTTTAGATACTTTCCCAGGAACCCTAAGATACATTGTACAAAGGTACATGAAAAAAATAAAACCTGTTGCCTAACAATTTCTTTGTTAGACTTCAGATAAAGGTAGATTTGAGGTAGAAATTAATACAAATCAGTTCAGTTAGAAGCCACTATTTAAGACATATCTAACCACATAATGCCATCTCTCAATAGCAATAAAAACCCTTACCAAAACAGACCTTTTAGGTAATGCAACATATTTCATGTCAGTTCAGACTCCACCCGGTATTCCATAGTCGAAACTTTTATTAAGAACGCTCCTTCTTGTTTCCTGCTGGACACATTGACGTTCCCACGTGCAGGCTCTCAGCGTTATTAAATTTTTCTATTTATAAACTCAAACTGAAACTCGGTGTGTTTGCCTTTGTTTTTTTTCCCTCCCTTATCAGCCCCCAAGCTTATCAGGAAGTGAATGTAATTGTCAAGGATACTCTCTATCTGTCTCTCTCCCGTATTAAAGGTGGCATTAAATATTTAACAGCTGCAAACCTGACCGGCAACTTGTAGTCCTTCGGGGGAGCCCCCGAACAGAGGGAAATCGCATTTAGTTAATTTCATTTGCATTTATGTATGTCTAAGCATACGATAATTTCCATGTTGACGTAGCAAACAACTGGGAAAACACACGTACGCACACCCACACACACACTCTCTGTCTCTCACGAGCACCCGGAAAAGCGTCGTTAAAGCTGAACATGAAAATACCTGGGAAAATATGTTGACTAACTTTGGTGCGAACACATTTGAGGTGTTCATTACGAGGGGTGTGAACGAAAACACCAACAGGATTCGCATTATCCGCAGCCAGCTGGCCTGCCTCTACATTATAATATTTACGATTTATGTAGGGTGGGGAAAAGAAACATGTTATATTTTAAGACTTGTTGCTTGTAGTAAATAAATATATAAAAAGAGATATTACAAAAGCGTCTCTGAGGTTTAATAAATTAAACAACAAATGTTTGTCAACCCCAAACTTTACAATATTTATGATTTATGTAGGGTGGGGAAAAGAAACTTGCTATTTTTATTTTCAGACTTGTGGTAAAAATATAAAAATCTTTATTTTTATATTTTACACAGACGGCTCAAGGTTTAATAACATAGGAAAATTAATGAACTAAATATTTATTCGGTGTACAATTTATTACAAATCCTGAAAACCTTAATTTACATAAATAACTTAACTTTTCTCTGGAAAATCACAGCCCTAAATAAGCACTGGTGTGGAAATTGAATTCCCCTTAACCTTCTCAGTGATTTTCAATAAACAAATTCATATATTTGTAATCTGATAGTCACTCGACAATTGAAAATAATTGAGTTTACTTGTTTCTGGTTTGGTCAAAGAAATGATTTCGCCACAAGATGAGGATGCTAATAATGATGATTGAGGGAAGTGCGCAATCAATGCCTTCGTCACTATGAAAATCAATTGAAATCGATTAAAACCAATTACGAACAGCGCCCAGTGAATCCAGTTCGATTCTCATCCTCCGAAGGCTGATCGAGGTCTTCTATATTCTTTTTTTTTAGGTTTCTTTTTAATGCGTGACGTTCGCACCCGCTGGTTGAAAATGATTAATGTCCACAGAAACGACTTGGTTTCCCCCCCCCAAAAAGTGTTTATTTGTTTGTTGTATTTTGTTCAGAGATCGTCAAGATGTGGAAAGACAACTCGTGACGACGAGCAATAATGCTGCGAGTCATGTGACTCGTCTGACTTTGTTTTTCCTATAGATTCTTAATTGAAAAGTATTTGCGCGCGACTTGACTCATGCCCAACGTGACCACAAAAAACGCATGAAAACAATTGAGTAACGACAATTTGTACGAATATCTCTCAATTTTGTGTCTGTTCTCTCCCTTTTCCCCCTTGCAGTCCGGCAATGAGGATCCCGACGAAGTGCTGCTGGACTCGGAAATGGAAAAGGTCTTTGCCGGCAATAGTGCACGCAAGGACAAATTCGATGTAAACACTTTCCAGGACAATAGCCAGCTGCCCATTGGATCCAGAAAGAAGAATAGCAGTAGGTGGTCAATCAATAATAATTATAGCCAGAGATTGTAAATATTATATCCCCTTCTATATTCTTCAAAAGTCCGCAATAACGATCTGAACATCGAGGAGGACTCGGAGTACGAGAGCCAAACGGAGCCCCTGAACAATGCCCAGAACTATGATGACATCCCCGAGGACTTTCCGCTAGTCTCCGAGAGAGCCGGTCACGGCGATCATTCGGACAATTCGGTGGACGAGAAGCACGTCCAGTTTGGGGGCAAGAAGAAGATCGTTGTCACCCCGCCCAGCTTGAGTTATGATGACCAGCCAACGGATCAATCGCACGAACGCAAACGCCGAAGAAGGTACGAATTTCCCATTTCATTTATTGAATAAACGTCTAGAAAGGTACACAGAGTTTTTCTCTTAAATTATGCAATACTTTTGGCAACGAGACGTATGCGTAATATATATATATATACTCATATAGCGTATACGCATGGGTTTTCCATTGGAAATTTATATTTAAGTACTTTACGTTCTTCTTGTTATTTATACTCTAAACTGATTTTAAAAACTCTCACCAACAGCCGCCACCAGTATTATAGACAGCGTAAATTCTCACATCAGGACAGCGTGGAACCCAAAAAGACCCTCGAGGAAAACGGTGATGCAGGTGCGCGTCGCATCTCTGTGCAGCCTGAGGACACGGCATTGGAGGTAGGGCCCCTAGGACACTCTAATTCTGCTTAGCTCTTATCCCCACACCCCTAAGAAATCCTAGAATCCATTAACCCTTCTAAACGTAGTTGAGATCATCGCTAATTAAACCTGCTCTTGTATCTCTCCAACTCTCATTGTTAAAACCGCCAACACACGGACGTCTCGCACCTGTAGACAAATGGCCAAATGCCGGCTAAACAGGTTGACCATCTATCCTAGGCCGTGCCCTTAGCCCAAAAAGAATCCACTATGGCTGAGATCTTTAACTAATCCTTTGTTTTCCCCCCCCCTATAATAGGAGGCTGATCTCAACGAGCTGAGATCACATCGTTCGGACGATCCGAGGGCCCTGCGACGCCACAAGATCCATCACTCGTCGATCAAGCTGCGAGAGCTGCCACAGATAACGATTTCGCCGTTTACCAACAAGAAGCCCGAGGTGGACCATAGTCCCCATGAGGTCAGGTTCAAGAGTCACCCCTTAATAACCTTTATTTTTATAATAACTAATCTCTTTGGGCCTTTAGATCTTTGTGCAATTGGACGAGCTCACCGGCGTGGGCGAGGATAGGGAGTGGAAGGAGACGGCTCGTTGGATCAAGTATGAGGAGGATGTGGAGGAGGGCTCCGATCGCTGGGGCAAGCCCCATGTGGCCTCCCTGTCCTTCCATTCGCTGCTCAATTTGCGTCGCTGCCTGGAGACGGGCGTGGTCCTGCTCGATCTCAACGAGAAGGACCTGCCTGCTGTGGCATATCGCGTAGTGGAACAGGTGAGGAGGCTTTGGAAGAAAGTTGATAATTTCTTTATTTTTTGAGAGGTTTAATGCCTTACAATAATGACTGTTAGTTAACTAAGCTAATTACTTATACAAAATACTTTGAAATCTATATAATATCTCAGATAAAGTCGTATAGCTAAGATATAGATAATATACCCTTTGATTTAACTCCTAACAGATGGTGATCGAGGATCTGATTGACATCAATGACAAGCCCTCGGTGATGCGATCACTGCTGCTCCGTCATCGCCATGTGAACGAGCACCAGGGAGTGCTGCCCTTCACCAAGCGGAAGTACAACAGCTACACCAGCCTGCAGGTGAGACTTACATCCTCATAGTCCTTCATCCTCTCATCAGCTGACACTCTTGTGCATTCCCTTCTTGTCATACTAATATGGTATCGTTCATACAGCCATTTAAACAATTTAATTATCAACATTATCGTGCCTGTTCGCTATAAATAATTGGCTTTCAGTAAGAAGTGTGACAAAAGTTTGTTAATCCCCATTATCGTGGTCATTATTCTCTTGTCTATTTCCGCCATATATAACCTCATGACTCACAACTCTCGCACACCAACCACATCAACAACAACAACAAATAACTACAACATCCAAAAATCGTTTCAACAATAACAACAGCAACTTATTCCAAAATCGGTAAAGAACAGCCAAATTGTATATAGCCATTATCGTACCAGATATCTCTTATAAAGCGTCGCTTTTTCCAATCGTTTGTGTATCTCTTGAATTTCTTTTGATTTATTTCGCCACAAAAAAAAAACACAAAATGAAACAAAAAAAAACACACAAATACTTTCTGCACTCCGAAAAAAATGAAAACAAATAAAGTTTCTATGGATGGGTGCGGAGTCCTCGCAACACCAGCAGTTCCAGCAGCAACAGCAGGCATCCCGAAACCTGGCCAAGGCCAGGCGAAGCATCTGTGTCACGTCCAGTGCCCCGCCGACGGCGGCGATGCTGAATGTGGCCACAGCCAGCACAGCTGCCGCTGCGGCCATCGATCACCGGCGCCACTCCACGATGTCCTACCTGGGTGTAATGAGCTAGCAAAGAATCTTCCCCGAAAATAACTCCTCCTCTTTAACTCCTTCTGAGCTCGTTGGGGCCAGGGAATGAAAGGGAATTGTAGGTTGTGTTGCGTTGAAAAGGGAATAAATCCCAAGCGCAACAGTAGAGTATTTTGTAGCTTACAAAAATGTGTTTCAAATAATTTAAAGTCAATAACAAAATAATTCGAATACTTTATCTTTAACACTATTTTTTTGTTTGCTTTTAAAGTATTTTTTGTCTTAATTTTTCGAGTACTTAACAATTATATTTGTTATATTTATGCTGTATGATATAAACGTCCGCGAAGGACAAACAGACGTACCAACGGACGAACGGACATTGGCTAGATCGATTCCTCTGAATATATATAGTTTATGGCAAACTTATTACAATCGCTGCAAGGATGTAAAGTGAATACCACAGGTTCAACAGTATTTTTGTTGAGCCTTACAAATATTTCCTGTCGAAATTTCTCGAGGATTTAACAATTAAGGAATAAATCTGTATTCTTTTTAAACTTCTCTATTTAAACAAACTTTAGAAATCATAAAATAATTAAGAGTTTTTAAAGAGAGTTCAGGTAAAGTTATTCCAAGAGTTGTATCTGTTTTGTACTCAATAATTATATTTATATTAGTCCTACCTTTCTTTCCCTGGAAGCCCAAGAGCCGTGTAGAAGAGAGTCTCTGAAGCCGCCGAAATGCCGCTTATAGAAATCGCGATGTTTCTTTTTAGCCCCACCACGTTAGCCACGTTCCGTAGACCCTCTTCCCCCTTAGAACCACTGTTTTTATGTGTGCTCTCTCCACCTCCACCTCCACGATTGGCAAGTTCTCAATTGTGATTGTGATTGTGTTGTTCAAATACTCTACTCTCTATTCCCCCATACTTACCTCAAAACTAAACCCAACGGATGCCCCTAGATCGCACCTGTTGACTTGCATGATCTCAAATATATTCAGTGTTCTGTGTTTTTTGGCACCAGCTTTTGCATGTAGAGCTCGCTTGATGTTCCCCGAAAACGTAGATAGGTCCTTGAGAGCTCCTTTACTGACATTTGAAATGGTGTGATCCACAGAACCTGTCCGGCGGCACCGATGACAAGAAGATCAAGATTATGCCGGCCAGCGAGATTGGAGGCAGCAAGCGCAGCAACGAGCTGAAGATCGACATGAAGGACGATCTGTATTCCTCGTCGCAGGAGGATCTCAAGAAGCTGCAGAATGACACGATCCTCAAGAGGATTCCGGCGGGAGCCGAGGCCACCACTGTCCTGGTAGGTTGACTATAATTAAGGGGATCTAAAAACTCTTTTAAATAATTTATTTTTCCCTCCTAATTAAAGGTTGGTGCCGTTGAGTTCCTGGAGCAGCCTACAATTGCCTTTGTCCGCTTGTCCGAGGGCGTCCTTATGCCAACTCTGACCGAGGTTCCGGTTCCGGTGCGTTTCATGTTCGTGCTGCTGGGACCCCGCAACTTTGACCTGGACTACCATGAGGTGGGTCGCTCCATCTCCACGCTGATGGCCAACGAGCACTTCCATGCCATTGCGTACAAGGCTGACGATCGCAAGGATCTGCTGTCGGCCATCAATGAGTTCCTGGACGATTCCATTGTCCTGCCGCCCGGCAACTGGGATCGTCACGATCTGCTGCCCTTCGACGAACTGAAGGCCAAGAAGGATTGGATCCGCACCCGCAAGATCAAGGCGCTGCAGGTGAAGCGGGACAGTGAGATGATTAAGATCGGCAAGGACGAGGAGAAGGCGCTGCTGGAGAAGCAATCGCTGGGCGCCATAGGAGCCGGAATGGGAGGAGACGGCGGCGGTGGCGGAGATGGTGGCTCCGATGACGATGATGGCAAGCGAAAGAAGCGACCCAGTCCACTGGAGAAGACCCACCGCCTGTGGGGTGGCTTGAGGAACGACCTGAAGCGACGCATGCCCATGTACAAGAGCGACATCCTGGATGGCCTTAACACGGAAACCCTGGCGGCCACCATCTTTATGTACTTCGCCTGCCTCTCGACCGCCATCACGTTCGGAGGTCTCGTTTCCGCCAAGACACATGCCTGGATCGGCATTTCGGAGACGCTGATCTCTTGCTCCCTGGTGGGCATCATCTTCCACTGTCTCTCCTGCCAGCCCCTGGTAATTATCGGTACCACTGGACCCCTGCTGCTGTTCGACGAAGCTCTCATGGTTTTCTGCACGCAAAACAACTTTGATTTCCTGTCGCTGCGGGTTTATGTGGGAATCTGGCTGATAGTCATTTCCCTGTGTGTCTCCGCCTTCGAGGGCAGCGTGTATGTGCGCCTGCTCACGAGATTCACCCAGGAGATCTTCTCGGCCCTGATCACGCTGATTTACATTGTGGAAACAATGATGAAGCTGGTCTCGATCTATGACGAGAATCCCCTCCTTTCCGACTACAACCTGCCGCCGCCGACGCTGGTCGCCCACGATCATGCCGCCAACGGAAGTCTCTTTAACGTCACCCAGTCGCCAGTGACGCCGTCCTCGATAGCCAACGTCACGGAGGCCATCCTAAACATCTCCACCACTGCAATGCCAATGGGACCGCCGCCGCTGCTTAAAAATCAGCCGAACACCGCTCTCTTCTGCACCATACTCACCCTGGCCACTTTTGTGGTCGCCTACTACTTGAAACTCTTCCGTAACTCCCACTTCTTGGGCCGCAATGCACGCCGTGCCCTTGGTGATTTTGGTGTGCCCATCTCCATTGCCATATTTGTGCTGGTCGACTACCTGGTGCCGGCCGTGTACACGGAGAAGCTGGTGGTGCCGGAGGGTCTGTCGCCCAGCGATCCCTCCAAGCGAGGCTGGTACATTGGCTTTAATGCCACCTCAACGTGGATTCCATTTGCCTGCGTTGTCCCCGCCCTGCTTGTCTATATCCTCATCTTTATGGAGTCTCAGATCTCGGAGCTAATTGTGGACAAGCCGGATCGTGGGCTGAAGAAGGGCTCCGGCCTGCATTGGGACATTGTGCTGCTGTGCCTGCTCAACGCTGCCTGCGGTCTGTTTGGAATGCCTTGGCACTGTGCCGCCACCGTGAGATCGGTAACGCATGTCTCCTCGGTGACCATTATGTCGCGGTGAGTATATATTCCTTACTTATATACTTGATTTCTTATTTAAATAAAATGTTAACAGCACCCACGCCCCTGGCGAGTCGCCCAGGATCGTTGATGTGAAGGAACAGCGTCTGTCCGGCTTCTTTGTGTGCCTGATGATTGGCCTGTCGGTGCTAATGGCTCCGCTCCTGCGGCTGATACCCATGGCCGTGCTCTTTGGAGTCTTTCTCTACATGGGAGTGGCCTCCATGAGTGGAGTGCAGTTCTTCGAGCGGTGAGTTTGGGGGAATTACAGGATTTATAAACATTTTTTAACTTCTTGATTTTTACAGAATCCGCCTGTACTTTATGCCGGTGAAGCACTATCCCCCAACGCCATATGTGAAGCGGGTACGTCCCTGGAAGCTGCACCTGTTCACCACGATCCAGGTGCTATGCTTGGTTCTCCTGTGGACCGTGAAATCATCCAGATTTTCGCTAGCCTTCCCCTTCTTCCTGATCATGATGGTGCCCATACGCATGCAGTTGAGCGCACTCTACAAGCCAGAGGAGTTGCAAGCGGTAGGATATGCCAGCTTTTAATTATAAATAAAGTTTATAATATAATAAATTACGTTTCAGTTGGATGGCAGCGAGGCAAAGAAGACGGAGGATGAGCCCGATTTCTACGAACAAACCAACCTACCCGCCTAGGTGGATGGGATCTGGCGATACTTAATTAGTTTTAGATTGAAAGTATTAAATGCCAAGCCACGTTTTAAGCTGGCCAAGAAAAATAGAGAAACCGAAACGAGAACACAAAAGCTAAAGCTAAATATAAAGGCAATTACAAATGCGATATATTTGTTGCATAATTCTGGTGTAAAAGCGTTAACGAACTACCTGCAATTAGTATTTAGAGAACACACCTGAAACCACCACCACACCCGTTACCATATTTGTATATCATTATATGTATGTGTATGCTATATGCGGGGTCCGCACTTTTGTGATTCTAAGACAGAGGACGAAGCGTGTTCGCAGGGGAATCGTGTACCTAAATTGTAACTGAAAATCAAGAGACATACTTATTAGATTATTAACTTGAGGCAGAGCGGAGAGCAGATAGAACAAAGCAAAGCATATTTTTGAGGTCAACGCGCCAACTTAGCCAACAAACGAGTTGATACAATCTGAAAGCGTTACCTCTGACTAATCAGGATGGGATGAAGATCCTTGAAGGAGGAACGAGCATAACACACACCCACACAAAACAAGGAAACCAACAAGAGTTACAAATTATTTATTTAGTTGGGACTTTCTTTCGCATGTATTATTAGCAATAATTGCATTTGCATATACACAAACTACTTATTATAAACTCGGATTAGTCCCTATCAATTCGAAGCAATCCACTGGAAAACATGGAGAACTAAGAGGAACTTACGAAACTATTTAGCTTCAAACTGGCGTAGTGATAATTAGTGTCAAACACACACAAAACAAAAAACAAAGAACAACAAACTTAACAACCTCCCCCTGAGAAATCGAACTAACGAACAATTGTTTATAATAAATTTATCGTTGTAAGCCCTTCGCCCTGGGAGGCCGCCCCTTCTAAAGGGATCGCTCCGCAGGGCCGAGTAGCCGCTGTAATTTTGCCTTCTTTGTATTTGGAAACAAACAAAACCACAAATGAACCCACACACAAAAAAACACATTGTACTTATACATGACTATATATTATACACCGCATGTACTAAATACATAAATACATACATATATAGTGCGTTTCAAAGATTATATATTCGTTCGGAGCAGCGGAGCGCAACCTAAACGGAGCCTAACCTAAACTATTTTTATGTAACTTGTATGTATGAACTTGTACTTACCTCTAAGTAGTTGTTGTCTAGTATTGTTTATTCAAATTCAAATAAAATTACAAAAATGCAGTTGGATCATGGTTTTATTATACATATATTCGATTTTAATATATCCGTATTTAATGTTTCATATTAATTATCTGCGGAAGTTTTAAAAACTAAACTAGACAGCCTGCAGATCCTGTCTAAATCTTGCTATGGGTGTCCAAGTATTCACCAAAGGTGAGGCAGGGTTTGCGGTCTAGAACAATCATTTCAGTTAAAAAATATATTTTTAGACTACTTTTTTTGTATTATTTTATGTGAAAAAACGTTATGATAGATATAGGCTACAACATTTTTACAACAAGATATTTATTACAACAACATTTTTCCATTCTAACCACGAAATCGGCGCACAAATTGTACGCTTCTCTATTTCATATAACAGGCGAACAGAAAACAGAAGATCGACGATGCGCTGCCGCTGATCTATGCGATGACGTCATTGATAGAGAAGGTTGTGAGAGAGAAGCTGTCATAGGTAAATCAACCTGCTGCTGATTTCTGAGTGCCTGGTGCGAATTAATAATTTATATAGAAAATATTACATTTACCCTGATTGTACAACAACAAATTCAACAACAACATTTTTACAACAAGAAATTTATTACAACAACATTTATCCATTCCAACCACGAAATCGGCGCACAAATTGTACGCTTCCCTATTTCATGTAACAGGCGAACAGAAAACAGAAGAGCGCTGCCGCTGATCTGTGCGATGGCGTCATTGATAGAAAAATACTTATATATTATTGGCGCCATCTAGCTGACAGTTTGGGAAGTTACTTAGCATAGACTCAAACCTTGGCTGAGAGCTTCGATAATTGGGAAGTTACTTAGCATAGACTCAAACCTTCGATAATTCGATAGTTCTCCATGTCGATTCGCTGCCGCTGATCTGTGCAATGACGTCATCGATAGTGAGGTGTTGTGAGAGTGAAACTTTCAATTAACCGATAAGACAAGGTTAATTGACCTGCTGCCGATTTCTGAGTGCCTGGTGCGAATTTATAATTTGTTATGTTAATATTGAAATAAGGACTACAACACCATTTTTACAACAATATATTAATTACAACAACATATTTATATTCCAATATTATGAAATCCGTGCACAAATTGTACGTTTGTCCATTTCATATAACAGGCGAACAGAAAACAAAAGACCGACGATGCGCAGTTGCTGATTTGTGCGATGACGTCATTGGTAGAGAAGGTTGTGAGAGAGAAGCTGTAATAGGTAAATCAACCTTCTGCTGATTTCTGAGTGCCTGGTGCGAATTAATAATTTGTATAGAGAATATTACATTTAGGGCCTTGATTGTACAACAAAAAATACAACAACAACATTTTTACAATAACATACTAATTACAACAACATTTTTTTTTCATTATAATTCAACGAAATCGCCGCACAAATTGTATGTTTTTCCATTTCGTGTAACAGGCGAACAGAAACCAGAAGAGCGACGATGCGCTGTCGCTGATCTGTGCCATACGTATACATTATTGGCGCCATCTAGCTTGGGAAGTCACTTAGCATAGCCTCAAACCTTGGCTGGGAATTTCGGAAATTCGATACTTGTCCTCGATCACTCAGAACGTGGTACATGCGATGCCTATGGTACCTATGCGATAGATGTGCTGACGGCTATACTTTCCAGAGCCCACTGCTAGATGGCGCTATGCAGGTAATGTAACAGGCAAATGTAACAACAGGCTATGTAACAGGCAAACAGCAAACAGAAGAGCGACGATGTGCTCCCGCTGATCTGTGCGATGTGGCTGTGATAGTAAAACTGTTAAGAAAATCTATAATCGACCTTCTGCCCCATCTGAGGGCCTTGTACAAAAATTAAATTAGTACAAATAGTGTTAAAATTAGGTGCTAAATTAATCAAACATCCATAATTCAATCCCTTGATAATGATTAGTTTATGAAGTGGTAAAAATATAGGAAACTTTTTGAGTTCTGCTGCAGGTTTATAGGATTACGATTGTATCAAAATAATTGTGTTTGATTATTGGGGTAGTTGGGTTGTTATAAATCAATGATAACTTAATGATTTCATATACAAATATATTTAAAAATAATTATTCTTTTGGATTTTTCGATGTTAAACAAATGTTATGATTACGTAATCGAAAATCATCAAAATGTGATTATGTACGGAAAACCGCATATGTACGGTACCCCATAAATAGTATTATTAAGTTCTATGAATTATGTGTTCTTTGCAAAGCCACACAGTGCAAATGCACTGAAAATGAGCAAGATGTGAGGCTAAGGTAATTTGGGGGCTTGGACGTTTAAGTTAGGCATCTCAAATTTTTTTGTTAGTTTCGATTTATAGGGACAAATAGCATCACGCCTGAAAATACCGCACTAATAATGTTTTCCAATTAAAATAGATTATTCTGGGGTAAACGCTTAGCTCAAGCCCTTTTTAAAACCATTCCAATCGAATTAGCGACTTCAAAGCGTGGCGCGTAGCTTAGTGTAAATGGCGCCGCTTGGCAATTAAGCATACAAATTAGCCGAGTCAAACTTTTAGCCAACAAGTTGAGCAAATCTTAATTTTATTTCCGACATTCCGCCATTTGCACCTTTCGCCCCACCTGACCTGCTCCGCGCCCGGTCCTGCCCCAATCTGTAACGAATCCGGTTCCCCCGAAGGCTACATACTACTCAAAGCTCAACACTGAAACACGCTCAAAAGCTGACATTCGCCAGAAAGCTGTCCCAAGAATCCGAAGGACTCGACTCAAAACGAAAGTCACTCGAAGCGCAGCCCGTGAACCCAACACGGTGGCCGCCAGTGCACTGATAACACGAACGACGTTGTGTCAGTCCAAGACGAGAGCTCGCCAGCATCGCACGCGGCGGTTCCCGGAAAAAGCGGGTCCTACATCTTTGACGAGCGTCGTTGTACCGCAGATATTCCGTACATTAAGTTGGCGCGTTTTTATTGCCAGTCGTCGAATCAAGCAGCACAAAAAAAGTGTCTCATCATTCCGGGTGTGTGTGTGTGTGTTTGTGTGTGCTCGTTCCACTGCGGACAAGTGAAATGTGCGCATCGCTTCCGCTCGTCCCGATCCGGGTTTCATCATAACGTGACGACAATTTTGATTTCGCAGCTCCATGTTTGTGCCATAACTAAATACGGGTTTATTGTGGTGCTGCCATTTTGCCATGTCATTTGCCATTTTTTGTTGTCCCCTCTACTCCCTCTGCTCCTTCTGAACCAATTCATTTGCCTTAATAAATGCAAATTCGAAGAGCTTGTCACCCACAAAGCAGACACACAAGTATAAGCAAACACGCACGCACACACACAGCACACACGCAGCGTAGCGTGGAAAGAAAATTGCAACAGCCAGCGAGAGGGCGCCTGAGGATATGCCACAGAAATGCACGACACATTACACATACGCCTTGTTGCACACAAATTATGTAATATCGCATTAGACGGCAGCGACGGTGGCGTTGGACCCCGACCCGTTCTCCCTTAACAATGGCTGCTGGTTTTATTTGTTGAGCTTCTCCTCGAAGCGATAATCGGTCTACGAATGGGTGCACTGATGGATAACAAACAACTTGTGAATTTATGAATATTCCGGCTTCAAACTGAAGCTAATCAAAGGCCACAGGCCATCCACCCAAAACAAGTTGAAGCTTTCTTAATATAAGACTCGATATATTTTAACAGAAAAGTAATTCGTTCTATTAAGGCATCTCTACAGAGATTCATTGGCTTTGAATCGGCAAATAAAATCCAGAAGAAATGGTCTTTAAAATAGCTCTCTCTTTTTTTTATATAGGGCTCTTTGATAATTTAAATAAATATGGCAGGGCTGTCGTGAACAAGTGTAACTCTCCTAATGTACAATCGCCATTTGTTTACTTAAGACCCTTTTCAGAGGATGCACAGAGCAAAAAAAAGGGAAATACTTTCGTATTATAAAGAACAGTTCGTTGTTAGATATTAGCCAGATAGGGGAACTGAACTTCTATTTTTCTTTTCTTTATTTTTCTTTTCTTTATTTTTCTTTTCTTTAATTTTTCACCACAAAACTCTATTAAAAAATTGTGGAAATATTTAAGAAGATATTCTAGTCACTTGTTTAAATATTAAAAAAAAAATGATGAAAGGGGGTGCTAAAGAAATAAATTAGGCTAATAAATTGTACATAGTAAAATATTTGGCACCTTTCAAATTGTATTGCATCTAATAGACACCTTTTTAAGGGTTTTAAAAACCTGAGCACTATAGAATATGTAGAAAACAACTTGTATTTTATTCGCATTCAAGGACAATGAATCTCTGCTTTATTTTGGGACATTCGCCTTCGATTCCTGGCCATAGAATTTTTAATTTAATTTCTCTGTGTGTACCTATAAGATTGGCTTGTGGGGAGATTCCGGTGCTCTTTCATTCCTACGATTGCAGTGACTGGCGAATATCGGACTCAGCGGCCACCAGCGGGGCACGCACCTCGATGCCACGCACGGGCGCCCTGTCCAGATGCGGATTGAGATACTTGTACACCTCGCTGCGATTCAGATCGATTTTACGCTCCGGCTTCTGGTACTTCATGAAGTTGACCCTGCCGGCGGAACGAAGAGCAGAGAATGGAGATGGAATGGCGAGTGCCAGCGTTAAATTGGAATTGCAACTGCCACTGAAGCAAACACTGGGGAATGCAATGCTCCCGGGCGACCGGCTATCGTCTTCCGCCCAACGTGTATGCATGCAATGAACTGTAGTTAAGGGTGGGTGGCGGATCAGGGGGAAATGGATGAAGGGGAGCATGCACACAGCACAAAGCACAAGAAAGCGTAGCTAAAGTCCAATGTGACAACTTACTTTTGCATGGTCAGGCTCTGGCCGAGGCCCTGCAGCTGCCTGGCCAAGGGAATCCAAGTGGGAATCGCAGCATTTTCCCGTATTTTCCCCCCCACCCATTGGTTAAGTACAAGACAAGGGCGGGCAAATATACGTGCACACACACACACACACACGCAGCAAGAGCAAAGAGAAGTTGTTAGCCTCATTAAAGAGTCGAAAAGTGGAGAGGCAATGGGGCAGGACGTAGACGGGGATGAGCCTTACCTGAAGCGCTGGCGTGTTATATGCTCGCCATTGAACAAACGATTCCAAAATGCAATCTACAATGAAAATCAGAAAGCGAAAAGCAAAGGAGAAAGAGAGATGATCCAAGGGTTAAAGGGGCGCCGGCAGAGGCGAACTCAAAGGCAGCATGCATATAAAGAACTCAAGCGGAACGCAGGACGAAAAGTCAAATCAACTGCAGGCCGTATGACAGGATATGGAATAGCATAGACAGATACAGGGAACGGGCTGCGAATGAGTCTGCGAATCACTGTGTGTGGCACTGTGCACAATGGCTCCCAGTCGCCGTCGCAGTCGCAGTCGCAGTCCCAACGATAATGCCAACGATAATCATAATGAGAGTGCTAGATGGTGATATATGCTAGGTGTGCATCTGGTACATGGTTCGTGGGCTACGACAACGGCTACGGGCCACTCCATCAAACACTACCTGGAATCGTAGCCCAGCAACGGGCTCTCGTATGGACAGCTGCTAATGCGCAAATTTATGGTGCAATGGACGATGTAAAGAGTCGAGTGCGAGTGGTTCCATGGAAAAGTGAAGAAGTGGAGAAAATGAATGCCGGGCGATGAGCTAACGTTATGGTTTTTTTGGTGGAATGTCGGCGACGGCACAGAGACAAAAAAAATGGAGAGTCACCAAACAAATGGTCAGCCTCGAGGGGTTTATTTTTCTTGAGTTAGTCTAAATAAATCTTTGGCTGGGAAGCTTTGCACTTAAAAGTAAAGTCTTTAAAAAATATCGCTTTGTCTTGTGACAACTTCTTAGAAAATACTTAAACACATTTGTCTATAATTTAATGAATTAAGTACTTATCAAATTTGGTAACAATAGAAAAAGATTAAAGGAAATAAACCAAAAAGCAACCTTATGCCAAAAACACACAAAAGATCTTTGTAAAGTCAGCAGGCTAAGCTATACAGCTTTTAAGGTTACAATAAATGCCGATAAGTCAATATTTATTTTGATAAATTGAGGCATAAGTAGCGATAAGAAAACTGCATAAAATAAATAACATTTGTCGATAAAACCGATATTTTTATGTTAAATTGTATAATTTTTCATACCTTATAAATCGACATATACTTTTACAATATTTTCGATTTAATAGTGAGTGTGATACTTTTATCGATATATCATATCGGACTTTTCTTTTCGTAATACAACCGTAGTTACCACTAAACCCTGTTGAGAATTCTATTGCAATGCAAGCGATAAGTGCCTTAGCCTTTGTTTCCCTACAAGGTTTTACTCGGAAACAGATAAATAAATATATCATTGTTACATAAAGTTCCCTAGATCTCATTAATCAGATAAATATAATAGTTTTTCCATATGAAAGGCAATAAATTATAATAAAACTTCGAATATGTAGTTGAAGTTGTAAGCTACCATTTTTCATGAAAATATTTTATGTCATATGGCCAAATAATTTACTTTACTAAATTCTCAATTTCTCCGCAACATGCTGCAGAGATTTCCTTTTAGGGCTGCCATTGTCAGCAAAGGAAAAAATAACATTTCTTGTAGTTTCCCTTTTTAATTTGAATTTCACCCTTTACATGCAACAACTGTCTTTTGTTTCCATTGAACTCTTGCTTTAATAATTCGAAGAGCAAAATCCACATTGATTTAAAAACAATGGTAGGTTCAGGTGGAAGTAAAAATCAAGGAGAAGTCTGGTAAAATGGATTCAGCCTCTTCTATTGTTTTTGAATATCTAGATATCTGATATCCCTGTGGTGCGTACTCTTTTTTTTCTCTCTGTGCTGGTGTTTGCTCTGCGGACAGAGCGATGACATGAGATGAGATGAGATGGCCAGAGCTTGACCACGGCAAACATGGCCAAACATTGGCAACTAGCCGCAATGGGGATGAGTGGAGTGTGCAATGGGAGGTGTCCTTGTGGGGTGTGAGGGAAGTGTTAGAGGAGGTGGTACCCACCCGAGAGTGCTGCCCGTGATGAGCTCGGCCTGGGCGCTCAGGGTCTCGGCAATGAACTCATCGTTGTAGGCATCCTTGGGACGGTACCAGCGCCGCCCGCCGGGAAGGACCAGCGGACGCTCCGAGGACGGGACCAAAGGACCAAAGGCGCGCTTCGACCGCCGGGGATTGTTTTTGCGCACCAGATGCTCCTCGAGCTCCTCGATGACATCGTGTCTCTGGATGCCAAAAGGGGACGCGGCGCCACAAGAGCGATGGAGCCATGGAAAAGGCACACACAGATTTTTGGGGGCAAGTCAGCATAGAAGGTGTGGTGGTGTAGTGGTGTTGTGGGGGTGGGCTAAGGAATCAAGTGGACAGGGCAGGACAGGACACAAAGTTGAAGTGCTTTCCACTTGCCACTTGGTGCCTACTAATTGTCTTTTGGTTTCTGCATTTTTCCCCTGCCGCTGCTGCGAGGACTTTATTCAGATATTCAGATATTATGAGAAGAACTAGAGAACCAAACCGAAACGAAACGAAACGAAGCGTCTTGGACTTGCCGCTGGCAATTTATCAAAATTTAAACTCGATTAAAGCTAACTAACTACGTTTGGAAGCGCACATTATGCTGCAAGTAGAAAAAGACAAAAACCAAATGGCATTTTAGTTAATTTGATTTGTGGACACGGACACGCTGAGAAGGTCCAGCTGCCGGCGCTGCCGAGCTGCCCACAGCTGGATAATGTGGCTCAAAGTGGCTGTCCCGGGATAAAAACTGACTCCGGAACTCAACCGAATAGTTGTGAGGACTTTACGAGCAAGGAATTTCTTCTATTATTCTCTCCACTGTCGGCCACTAAAGTTATTCTGCCATCTCAATCAAAACATAGCCACTTTTCCAAGTGTTTTCTTTATTTCTGCTCTGTCTCCGGCTGCTCTCTCCCCCTTTGACCCACTTTTGAGCTAAATCATTCTTATTCTGCTATGATTAATTAATTTAATGCTGCCTTAACTGCACCTTCTTACTCGTACCTCATCTGCTCGGGCTTGGCTCGAATTATACAAGGAAAGAATTTTACTATCTCTGGGTTTTTATGGAATTTAATAAAAGGCTTCGAAAGTTATTGAGTAAAGGGATTTGCGTAATGTTTTAGTTGGTTTCATTTAATTTAATGTCTTGCATAAAAGGTTTTCCATTAGGATTTCTAAAGTCTAAAGAGGAGCAATACGCTTTTAAAAACTTTTTCTCCATGTTCCCCCCTAAGACTCCGGATTAAGTTGTTTATTAACAAGCTCTAAGACCTAAAATAATATATATATAAATATTCTAGAATATTCTTGGCCTGGTTTATTACCTTTCCCAATTTCCTGCCTCTGATGCCCACTAAACCAACTCTAATAAGCCTCGTACTCGCCTGCCAAATCCTTAAACAAATCAGCCTGGGAAAGGAAAGCGGACTATAAAAGGACGGTGGGAATATTTTTGCTGCTCCATCGGTCAAACAATGAAACATATCCCATAAAGCAGGATGCTTAATCCTGTTGCTCTAAATAGTTTAGCACGAGTCCCCTGTCCTGGCGGAGTCGCTGGCAGAGAGCAGAGAGCAGGAAGAGGAAAAGGAGCAGGAACGGAAACGGACAGAGCACCGAGCGAGGCTGCTCTCTAATGCCATTAAAAGCTGCTAGACCCAACTCATGACAGCCTAATTACATTAACTGCCCTGCCAGGGATTTCATTTCGCTCCAAGGCCATGTCCCGGCGCACTCACCTTCTGCTTCCTGAAGCTCTGCTCCTCGGACACGGCCTGCTCACAGTCCCCCTCCGTATCCTTATCCTTGTTCTTGTCCTTGGCCAGGCGATTGTCGTCAGTTGAGCGCGAAATTTCCGCAACTTCCCGGTCATCGGCATCGCATCTATCCTCATTACTCTCACATGGCCCCGCTGGGCAATGGTTGTTGGCCTGGTTGTCCTTGTCCTCGGCTCCAGATATGGATATGGCTTTGCCTGCAGAACGAGCGACACACGGGATGGCGAGCGGGATGAGCGGAAAGGAGAAGGGACATACGCAAAAGTGCGCCATTAGAAAAATTTAATTACTGTCGACCTGGGCATAGTTTCCAGCACCTGCACCTGCATCCTCCTGCTCGTTGCTGGTTTTTCCATCTATTTGCGGTAGTTGCGGCAGCTCTCCTTCCTGACCAGCCTGACCATCCTGACTCTCCCGCCTCTCCTGCTGCTGCAGCTTGAAGGTTGGCAGCAATTCGGCCAGCTGCTTGGTCACCGCATCCAGGGTGGACTGTATGGTGGAGGGCAGCGAGGATAGCGCCGCCAGCTGCCTCTGGACATCCGCCAGCTGCCGCTCCAGGGCCAGTTCCTCCTCGGTCTTCGGTTGAGCAATGGGTTCGGCAGAAGGAGGAGGAGATACCGGAGCGTCGGTAATCGCGGTTGCTTCACCACCAGCCTCGGTACCTGCCAGTGAAGCCTCTTCCGGCGAGGCCTCCTTCTCTTCCTTCGTGGCATCGCCCTTCTCCGGCTGCTCGTCCGGCGGCAACTCGCTCTCGGGCAGTTGCTCCAGATTCGGCACCTCGCTGTCCGTGGGCAGCGGCTCCTCCTCCTTCTCGGGCTCCGGCTGTGGTTCCGGCACCTCCATCACCTTTTCCTCCTCCTTGGGTGGCGTGGCTTCCTTTGGCGCCGGCTTAGCTTCCGGCTGTCACACGTATTGAGAAAATTAACTTCTGATCCGGACAGCAAATAAGGCACACAGAGAGAAAAAACATCACCCAAGAAGTACCATGAATTCGGTAAACTGGAGGAGATTTTTTCCCCGAGTGCCGCCAGCAGAAGCTGGACATGGAGGACACTCACCATGGGCGATTTTTCGCGTGGCGCCGACTTGACAATCGTCACCTTATAGGCATTGGCCGCCCTGCGCTCCGCCTCCAGCTGCTGCTTGCTCTTGGGCACCGGTCGGTTTGGTCTCTGGAGAAAGGTAGACCACTTGCGGTTCTCCTTGTCCTTCTCCAGCTTGGTCTTGGTCACCTCCTCGTTGAGCGAGCGCAGGACGTCACTGGACATGCAGACGCCCGGCTTGGGGAAGATCCTATAGAAATTGACGCTATCATGTGGAAGCGGTTAAAAGGACTCAGCAAAAGGGAGACTGCGGACAGGGCGAAGGGCGGATTGGACATGAGCAGGAAACGGGTGAAATTGAATGCAACGCACCCGAGGACATTGTGCTCCTTGAGCACCTCCGACTCGCCGGACAGCACGGCGGCAATTTCCTCTTCCACCAGCTTAATTTCCGCCCGTTCGGACATCGCGGAACACGGACGATCGGGCAAATCGGGCAAGTAGAGGCCAGGAGCTGCTCCGAGTCCTGCTCCGACTTCGGCTTCTTCCGCCTCAGCTGGCACATCCCCGCGATTGTCTTCCGAATGCACTTCCGACATGGCTGGGCGACATTCCGCCGTGACATCCACATCCACCGCTTGAACGGCAGCGAATTCCATGCTAGGAGCAGCTGCAGGAGCATGGGTCTCCGGTTCCGGAGTACGGGCATTTGTGGCTTCCGTCAGCAGCTGGGGCTGGCACACCGGCGTTGGCGTCGGTGGCGGCGATGGTGACGGAGTCGGAGTCGGCGATGGCATTAGCAGTGGGCTGGGCGACTTGGTCAACGAACCCGCGCTCGTGGGAAACTTCTGGAGGCACTCGTAGGCGTCCTCCTCGTTCTCTCTGTGAAATCACCAAATAAAAAAGATGAACGGAAGAAAAGAGAAAGGAACTGCAGGTTCAGCAGCCGTAGACATGGTTAGTTATGCCCTTGCAGAGGAGCTGGCCAAACCCAAACCTTTTGTGACCACAAAACCAACCGAATTCCCAATGAATTTTGTTTAGAAATGCTCTTCTAAGCTTTTATTTTGTTAGTAACTTATTTTTGGGGCATAAATCTTAGAACAGTGATGCAAGAGAAGCTAGTTTTGGATTTATTTATAAACTAAAAAGTGAGGTAACGAAATCTATTAGTTTCTTGACTAAAATAAAAAATGCTCTTTAAGTTTTTTTACTTTTAGAAGTAAATATTTCTTTGGAATTACACCTTTGAAAGCACCTGAGACTAGTTATTCCAAAAAATAGAATAAAGACCTTGTGTATTCCTCCAACTACTACCACTATAAAGTGTGCCCTTCCTCGGCAAGGGTATAATGAAAGGTCCTTGGGTTGTTAGTCCGCTCAGCCATGATAAATGGTCCTCGACGGATGGACGACACAAAGGACCGGGAACAGAGACGGGCACCAAGACCAAGAGCAAGAGCAAGGCTATGGGCACAGGAAATGCTCACCGGTAGACGCCGAAGTAAAAGACGCAGCCGCTGTTCATGATGAGATTGTGGGCCTCGTCGTGGGTTAGGGGCGTGGCCGCCGTGTCATTGATGCGCACAATGATGTCCTCCACCCGCAGTCCAGCCTCCTCGGCGATGCTGCCCTCGGTCACCTATCATTCGAGAGTTCGAGAGCGGGCACATGGTTAGATTCAGATACAGATACAGATACGGATACGACACAATGAACGCGTTGCGATAATGGGCAAATTTCTATTAGCCGACGACAACGGCGACAGCGGCGTCGCGTGCTAAGTGCATAAAAATAAAGCGCGCGCCAAATGTCAACAAAACAAAGACCAGAAGAGCAGACCCAGACCCCAGAACCCAGAACACTGAGCGGCACGCACGCCTTCGAATATGGGAAGACAATGCCCGAGGGGTATGGGTTTTCCTATTCAGTGCCTAGCGAGGGGTGCTTGAGAAAACGGGGAAACACATGAATAGCCCTCCAATTAAGTGCGAGGAAATTAGCACAAGTATGTTAACAAGAAGTACTCTTAGGTGAAATACTTGTGCAGTAATAGAGAAGTCTCTAATGGAGTCTCTACAGTTTGGAAATAGAGTTTGGCTGCATAAAATTAAGCTATAAGCTAGTATTTAACTATTGCTATACAAACATAGGCAAAGAACAAATTAAAAAGACTTTGGAAGTGCTTAAAAGATCTCCAATGAAACCCCTAGAGATTTTAAATAACTTATAAAGCTATCTAAAAGTATTCTATACTTTTTAATAAATTTATTTACCGACGCAATACGGACGCTTACACTATTGGTGTAGGCAGAGGGCTGGCAGAGAAATGTTCTTTGCTTGTGAGTCCCTCCACTGCTATATAAGCATTTCCAAAAAACTCATTAAACAGATTATACAATAAATGAAACCGAAATCCAATGAAATCTAGAGATTGCAAATCGCAAATAAAGCCGTCTAAATGTATGCAATAATCTAGTAAATATGCAAAAGACATATTAAAAAGTTCCTGAGTTGAACACAAGTTCAACTTGTACGTAATAAAAATGGAAACCCTTTTCTAGTGTTCATTTTCCAACTAGATTATTGCCTTTCCAACAATAACACACAAAGGCAGCTACACAGTGCACTTAATTTCTAAAAGTTGTGCGAGACCATTTATAACTAAATACGATTTAAGTTTTGCCGTTTTTCTGGATAATAAAGTGCACACAAACGTGTGCAAATTGACCATTTAAAATGTGGCTTTCATTAAAAATCCCTCTACTTCATGGGAATTAAATTGCTTTCACATGTGTGGGTGTGTTGCGAAACTGTTTCTAATTGTGCGCTAAAAGTTATGAATTCGAATTGAAATGCAGATGGAAGTCTGTTGTTAAGACAGGTTTCTCCCGTTTATTAAACCCTACAATTTATTGTATAATTCAGGTGATTTTGCATGAATTTTCACAGCAAATAAACTGTATTGTTTCCGCGTGGAAAGTCGGAAAAGTCACGACATTGGCTGTCAAGAGGACTTAGTAATGCAAATGCTGCAGAGAAATAGAAGGGGTTTCCCGGGCTTTCCTTTTCCCCGGTGCCTCTTGCATTTCACTTACGACGGAGTCAATTTCCAGCGGTGAAAACTCGACATCGACCGAGGTCGGAAATACATATTTATAGAACACTGGCTGGCGGCTTAGTCCCGGTATATATATATATGTATATATGTTCAAGGATGTGCCAAGAGGCAGAGCGAAAAGTGAAAGAATAACAGAGGTTTTTCAAAAGATTACGACGGCTGCGCTTGTTTAGTGTTTGCCTAGCAAACATATGGCGCTGAATGTTGGAACATCAAATAAAATAAAATGGAATCAACTGCCAGTGTAGCGGAAAATGTGATCCCTAAGCGGGGATTTCAAGTTAAATATTTTCGAACAACTTATGGGCCATGTGTGTCAGCATTCAGTCCTGAACATTCGAATTGAAATGGAGTTTGTACAAATATTTTAAGAGATGTGATAAGTTTTTTATTAGATTCGGGAATAAAAATGGTAATTAAATTGCTTGGGTTTTGAAATCCCCTAAAATGGTAACCAAAACTATGCTACTAAATATTATAAAGTAAAAAACCAACAAATTTAAACTGAATTTGCATACTTTTATACACTTTTTGAAGGGTTTCGCATCTTCGCTTATGTATTTAATCTATTTACAAGGGAAAACACGCCCTAATTGTAGTTAATTTATGAAAACAAAGTAACAAACAAGCTGTTGTATTTAAAATTATGTTTTTTAAGCCTACCCTACCAAACAAATGATGAACAATAGCTTTTTGTGTTTGTATTAAGCTTCGATTTAAATTTGATTTCGTTGTAGCCTGCAAGCAGAGCTATAATCCCTTCTTTCACATTTCTAAAACCCCTCCTTGCTGGATTATATTTTAGCTAAATATGCATATGAATTTTATATTTTCAAAGTAATATCTTTCTAATTAATTTATGTTAAAACCTATAAAGCATTCAGCTAACAACAATTTCGTACATTAGCTTTTCTAAACATGAGGATAATTAATTATTGACTGCTTGTAGCAAACTAGAAACATTTTTAATTTATTACTGCCTGTGTTTTATTATGCTCCGATTTAAATTGATTTATGGCAATGGGAACCGGAAGGTCTCCCCTTGCACTTTGCGGTTTTGTGTGCGTTTTTCAGTTTGCCAATTAAAAATCGCATTTGTTTCGTATTTGCGCCGATGTTTTATTGTTGCTGCCACTGCTGGTTGTCAACACAATGCTACAAACTGTGAAATGCGAAATGTAAAATGCAATTTATGCACTACAAAATGCAACAAAGCGAGACGACACTGCCCGACTGAAACACAATTAAAATTTGAATTTGAATTTGAATAAGTTGGTGGTGGCCTGGGCCATTATGCGGCTCATTAGCGGGAAAATGCATGGGCCTGTCGATTAGATAAACAAAGGCGCGTCGCGTTGGGCCACGAGGAATTACTTTAATTAACTAAACTAATTTGCCAATGCAGCATGCAAATCCAAATCGAAACCGACCGACACACACACGCACCGCGTTACGTAATTGCTGGGGGCAAAAACCGAACGGAAAAAATAATAACAAAACACTGAATTAATGTGCGAAAACTTGTCGGTTATTTGGGGGGCTTTTCCGATACACATTGCAGGTGGTGAGGGGGGAACTGCCACCCGCAGCAGGTGACAGGTGAGGTGAGTAGGGCACTCGTATATATATATATATATAGTCCATGTGGATCGGGCCTAACCTTAACCACCATCAGGGGATAGTCGTAGTCCGAGCCGCCAACTAGCCGAAAGCCCCAGGGCACATTATCGAAGCGGCACATCTTAATGTCGAGCACCATTTTCTTGTTCCTTGATTTTATTCCGATTCCTATACCGATTTCGATTTCTTTTTTTCTCGCAAACTTTTCCGGAGTTTCTCTCTTTTCGGCGAAAACGTCTCGAGTGCAGCGCTGGCGACCAACTGTTGCCACCGTTTGCGTTCTGCCAGCGATTGAACAATCGAACCACCGATCGACGCTGCGATTTCGCACACTGTCGCCAGGCCAGTGAAGCATACTTTCCACCTTGCCGGCGGCATGCAAATGAGGCTGCCACTTGCCACCTGCCACCTGCCACCTGTTCTCGTTCAATCTAATCCCAAGAGCCTAGGCTGTATCGTAATCGCTATCGACAGCAGTCACAGCCTCTTAGCGGCAAAGTAACAGGTTACGAGGGTGGAACGGTGTGGGTGGACCTATGCGGTTGATTACACTGACAGAATAAGGGGGAACTCTCTGCCGAAAGGTTAATTTGAATATTAATTTATGAACTTGTGGCATTTAAGCTATTTTAAGGACCGGGTAGGTAGCGAAAATGTTCAAGCAAGTAACCACAATAGAAACGATTACCCTGGAACATCTTCTAAGTTTCAAATGAATCATTGCTTCTTTGAAATTCATTTAATAGCAGTGCATTAATTGGTCTGAAGTGGTTCGAGGATGTCCTAAAATAGATAGCAGCCCTGCCTAAATTATAGCTGGCAAAAAGTCCTCCCTTCTTTTTTGGGCGGCGCTGCAATGTTGCAACTGGAAACCTGCAAGGCCATTGAACTGCAACGACTAAAATTAACGAGTTTGTTGGTATAAATACCAGCTGAAGCGAACAATATTCGGCACACACAGCGAAAAAGATGTTTTGCCAGGACATCGTTGCAGTTCATGGCCTGCGGATGCTAATCGCTACGCTGCCCATCCTGGCCATAATGGCCATTCCGGCCAGCGGTCATCAGCTGCCAACGGGTAACCACAAACTCTGCGGTGCCGCCCTATCCGAAGCCCTGGATTTGGCATGCGCCCACGGCTTCAACCCGCTGCCCCAGGGGCGTACGGCAAGACCAGACTACTCATCCCTGCGACGCCTGCTGCTGTCCAACTGGTATGGACTTGAAGATGGCGATGGAGATGTGGCTTCTGGTTTCAGTATGCAGACACGCCGCCAAAGGCGACACCTTCCCGGGGGCGTCTATGACGAGTGCTGTGTGTCTCCCTGCAGCTACGACGAGATATCCGCCTACTGTCGCTCCTAAATGAGGCACATTGACCCAGTCACCACACGCCGCCACACATTACATGCCCATTACATACCTACATATATATATATTCGCCCTGTTCCCTGTTCCCAATCCGAATCGTAATCGTAATCACTTATTTATGCAGCACCAAGTTTGACTAATGAATAAAAGTAGACAGTGCAAAAAGAATTTCCAGTTCGAGTTTGAGTTTGTGCAGAAGCAAAGCCGAAAGCAAAAGCCAAAGGAGCAGGCGTCAAAGGAAAAGTTCTAAGGAGGCGCCAGAGGAATCCCCCTGCCAGCCAGAGATGTTAGCCAAGTTAAGTTGGCTTCTGGCCTGTTTCGGCCTGGCCCAGGCGCGCATTGGTAAGTATTGTGTGCGGGAACGCACGGGCTTGCCCTCTCGTCCTTGCTCATTTGGTATTCATAAATGCAGGGCTTAGCACTGCCTGGCTGTTTATACATAAATTGTTTAATTGGCTGACAGCAAACGCCTTCGGAAAACCGAAAACAGAGACAGGGAAGTTTTCCTCCTCGTCCCCCTTACTCCCCTTTTGTCAATAGCCATTTGCATAAGTCAGCTTTGACATTGAACGAGTTTAGCCAGGCGAAGAGTCCCGGATGCACTCAGCCAGTGCTAACGCAACCTGACATATCCTGCCCCTGGGGTTAATGTGTCCCAGACCCAGACCCAGACCCAGACCCCGATTCCAGGCCAAGACCCAGTTGTATATAAGCGGGCTCCGTGGGTACCAAAGGCATCAGTTACCAGAAGCAGTTCCAGCAACGGCTCCCCAGAGTTAATCCCCAAGATCACAGCGACACAACCACCATGTCAAAGGCAGTCGTCTCTCTTATATCGGTGCTCGTCGTGCTGCTCCTGGCCTGCAACTCCTCGCTGGCCCAGTCTTCCTACACGAATTACAGGCTGTGCAGCGATAAGCTCAACGACATGATGATGATGGTGTGCAACGAATTCAATAGCATAATGCCACAGAAGCGTGGTATGAGTAAGTTTCCCCCTGAAGATCCTCTCCTAGTTCCTCCTAGATCCTAGCTAGTGAATCCTCATGAATCCCTTGCAGTTGCCAGCGAATTGGACCCACTTGATCCCATCCAGTACGTGGAGGCCAAGGAGGAAGCGGAGCAACTTGTCAATCCGCTTCTGCGCGGTCGCTTCTATGGCGGAGAAGTGCCGGCCCTCAACTCCTTGGCTTCTATACGGCGGCGCACGCGGGAGGGCATCGTGGACAGGTGCTGCAAGCACACCTGTTCCTACCCCGTCCTCATTGAGTACTGCTCCGTGGCGGCCAATGCGTAAATTTCGCTCGGCTCCGGATCTCGTTCACCGTACACCGAACCCCGCCTACTCTCGACTCTGAACCTTTTTTGTTTAACTCAGGACCTGGTTACGAAGCAGTCACAAAACGAAGGATGACGATGATTATATATAGCTTGTTGCATGTTACCGTTCTCGAACGACTTAAATAGATTAAATATATTCTGCTTTGGACGTTAGCAAACAAAACAAGTGCAAATTGTTCTCAAATACAGTGATATTAAAACCACAAGACAACTGGGTTTTAATTTGGGAAAACTATTATTATGGAGTGTTTACTTCAAAACTTTAGAGGGTGCCAAGTCACATTTAGATGTATCTTAGTAAACTAAGATTACCAGGCAAGATAAATATTTGTAGAAATATATAAATATTAATATAGTTACTTTAACTTAAGTGGGAAAACCATAAAAACAGATCTTCATTTTTATTTGTAGATAATTTATGAATTGATTAAGATCTTGAGATTTTGATGAAGATATTTTCTTCTATTTTAAAGTACAAGTTATTTCGAATTAAAGTTCCAAGTTTTTAGCTTGATAATAATTATTTTTGACTAATGGGAAATATAAAACAAGTTGTTATGTTTTATAGTTCCCGAAATATACATTTATATCAAACATTTTACACAATTTATACATAAGTTTTAGGTTAAATATTCGTCCTTTCATATTTCAAAATCATGAAAATTAGAATCAAGAATTATTTATAGAAGTTTCCACTTTTTAAATATTATTTTTTTATATCTAAAAGAAAATAACTCAAAGCAAATCACAACCCTGGAATATGTATATACCGCTTCGAATCAGGTTAATTATCGATTGGCAACTTCATCTGTTGTGGTCATTAAAAAGAATGCCATAATTTTTGAATTTACACAGCCTGCAGAACTCGTTTCGAAATTCTTTATTTCCGCCCTGCCGCAAGTTAGTTTACAAACAGGAATCTCGGTTGCTGGGCCAATAAATAAATTAACTGCAATCAACGACAATGAAAAATCAATGTAATACCCGTTTAATTACCAATCAAGTTGCCCAATCCGCAGCAGTTTGAATACATAATTTATTTATTAATTTATACCCAGTCGATGTATTCAGGCCCTGTCCAAACATACATCCTACTCTATATACATGCATATATCGCCCCGTTTTCCGATTCATTTCGCGTGTCTGTCTCTGATTTCCGATCATAAATTATGCGCATACATCGCCCATTCAATGTGCATGCACACGCACGTCATATCCGAAGGATATCGAGTGGGCTTTGCCAGCGAATTAAGGACTAAGGGGGACTCTAGTCAGATCTTTTCAGCAGTTTTCGGCGTTGTCATCAGCAAGAGAGAAAAGGTGGGTTCATGGAACGGGCTTGTCGGCACAGTATCGCAACAGCTCCTCCATGGCACAGGACTTGTAGCAACACGCTTCGTTGAGGCTCAGGATGTCACTCCCCAATCGTATCCGATCCAGCAGTGGACGCTCTCCGTAGCTCAGTTCGTGGGATCTGTCAGGAATGGCATTGAGACCTGAAACATAAAATAAAATATAATTCGTTAAATAGCACTGGCGAAAATCTAAAAAAGCAATATAAATACCTACAACAAGTTCTAAAGAAGTTTAATAAATTAAATCTTAAGGGGAGAAATAAATATATATTTGTTTTAACTACTTACATCCATTATTCGAAATATTTCGTAGGAATATTTGGTATCTTTATGACGTTCTGACCTGTCTATACTTTAGAATACCAATCTTTTTTTAAAACATGATAAAGATTCAATGATTTAATGCATAGAAATAATAACTAAGACTATACTATTAATAATACTTCTATAAACATTAATATAATTCTCCATTTCATTTAAATTTTTAATTGTATTATCACGATTTTGCCAAAAAGTATCTTAGTTAAACTCTATTTTAAAACACTCATAAAATGGCATTGCAGCAAAATAAAACTTGTATATATTCAACAGATTTTATCTATATATTTACAAAAAAAAATTCTAAGGAAATTTGTCAAGAAAAATCTTGTGACGAGAACTTGTCAAAACTTTTCAAAGGTGTTGATTTAAATCACACTTAATACCATTCATTAATCAGAAGTGAAAATGAAAATTTTCCACCTAATGAATTTTTGCAGATGCCGTCAAAGGCGGCTATATTTTAAAAGATAAATGACCGATTCCAAGGTGATATTAGATAGAAGATTCTTAAGAGTTTTTCGTTATATAAAGAGATAAATTCGTGTTATAACTTACCCAGATTTCGCCTGTAGCCGTAGTGACATATCCTGGACAGGGTGTCGGTTAGCTCCTCGCCGCACAGAATCACATTGGCCCGTACACCGCCGATCACCAGGATTAGCAGTAGAAGACCATGGAAGACGATCTGGCGCCGCATCTCGATGGCCATGCTGATGATGCTACACTCTGTCCCGGAGTGGAGTGGACGTAGGTGTCGTCTGCCAAGTGGCCCAGCCACGACTGTGTGGGCTCCCAGCCGCGCCGCAGGGTTTTATATCAACCCGAATCCGATGCGATCCGAGGGGCAGAGTCCACAAATCCACTTCCAACGACTACGGAGAACACTGTCAGGCCGCGTTAGCCGGAGTGTCAGTTAGCACCACAGTTGGGTACTGGCCTGGTCTGGTTCTGGTCTCTGGTCTCTGGTGTGGGTTGTTATTTATCCCTTCGTGGATGTGGATGTGGATGTGGATGCCTGGCATTCCCAGCGGGGATTGGGGCCGAGGCTGAGACCGGGGGGTCTTACGTACATCAGCTGACGTTTGTTTACTTTCTCGGCCAACTAATAACGCACGGAGCGGATGGATCTGGATTGCTGGAAAAACAACAAGATGACGGGCATCGAGTTCTCTTCCCCTGCAGACGAGGGTCTTTAACATTTAGCGCCTGGCTGCTGCTGTGTGGAAAAAGTTGGCTAACAAGCTTAACTTTATAAATTTCAACTCGAGTGTAGCCAGCCAAGTTTCATGATTTCCTATATTTAAATATGCAGTTTGGAGCTTTAATGTAAGAGTACTTCCTCCTATTCGTTACAACATTTTCATTTACAACATCATTTTCGTTAAATAAGCGGGTTATTTTTTGAAACTTTGTTCTGATTTCCTTTTCATAAATTAAAAATTTCTATTCTATGTCTCTCTTATTTCCGTCTAAGGATTAAATTTCCAAGTCCTTTGCCGTCGTTCCTCAACTTCAAAATGGCATAAACAAAAATAAGAGCCGAGTTTATTATTCAATTGCTTTACAGGGGGAAACAATAAGGCCGTTTGTGTTATCTCATTATCTTTGTTAAGTGCTTCAACACTTTGGGGTTTCCCTCTTCCGCAAGTTCCCTTTTTGAATACGATAAGTACGGCGCTGAGCCTTTGAGTCCGTCCGAAAGTCAGGTAGTTTTTTACCTGAAAGCCTCGTTTTATTATCATTGCAAATCTTTTCGGACAAAAAGTGACTTATCTGGAGGGTGGACCGTCGACGACGATTGGAAGTTGTTTACTTGTTATTTTGCATATCGGCCAATCGATAAGCGGGTAAAGGACGAAACTGAAACTGAAACTGAAGCCGAAACTCAGTGTATTTCTCGTTCGTTTTGCCTCCTCTTTTGTTTTGCTTATTAAAATCAGAACGTCATCTAATTAAAAATTCATAATTTTCATTATTGTTCTCGGAAAACAAGGTGCTGAATGGCAGCTGCCTGTGGGTGGCAGCACTGCCTGCCTCGGTGGGCGGCTGGGTGCCAGTTGATAGGTTGGGGATTCCCCGCAAGCGTTGTGGCATTGAGTGCACAGCTGGAATGCCATTAAGTTACTGTGGAAAAATTCCCAAAAACTCGTTGGCATTTTCGAGAGCAGATTTGCAAATTGAGAGAATTTGTTGTAGATCTGAAAGCCTTTTTAAATGGTGTTCGAAAGTATGAAATGAACTATTTTTTAATCTTAAATCCTTTGAGAAATGGGAATGGGTGATAGGATTTGTAACTCTGCGTTACAAGAGTGTTATATAATTGACTTAATTGGTTCGCCTGCGGATATTGCTGAATTATTTATTACTCTTTTAACGCACATCAGCCGTTCCCATTTACCAAAGGCTGACTAAAGACGGACAAGACTAAATCGGCTCGCCTGCTGATATTCGTGATGTCCTTCTCTCCCCGTTTTCCCGTTTGTCAGTCTGTCGGTCTGTCCGTTAAATCCCAAACATCTTTGAGACTAACGAGCTAAAGCTATAAAATATGTACAAACATTACCATAGGTTGCACGCAGATCAAGTTTGTTCAGAAATTATAAAGAAAAGATTTGTATTTTCCCAAATTTGAATTTCTGTAAAAGGTATCATAAATATGGTAATTATAATTTCTCTTTCCTGAAATATATATTCAAAAATATGGCATTTTTCCCCACAGTTCGTTTGGTGGTGGCAAGGACAAAAACCTTTTGTTTTCTTGCTGCTGCTGCTTGGATAGTAACTTTATTTGCTTCCACTAAGAATGTTACAATGAAATATTTGGAAATATTATTACGTTTATATTTAGGGTTAAGTGTACGAAAATTAATTGCAAAACGTTGTCGGGTTTGTTCATTGTGGGAATTGTCCGCGTCATCATTGGCCCTTTGCTTGCCGTTGTCCCTGCTGTTCCGCCTCCGCCGCTCCTCCTTCCGCTCCTGTTCGTGCTCGTGGTCCTGCTCCTGCTCCTGCTGGGTATCTCTGCCAAGTCGGGTACTGTTGTTCCGCGGATCTGTATCGGTAAGTGGACGAGATCTGGTTGGGCGGTTCAGGCACAGTAGTCCATGATGTCGTCGTAGGAGCAGCCCTCGTTGCAGCACACGGTGGCAACGCGGCGACGTAGGCGTCGCAATTTGCGTAGGCTTCCGGTCTCCATTTCCATTTCCGGCCGATGTGGCTGAAGCTTCCGGATCAGGGCCAAGCCTCTGTCCTGCACCGCTTGAGACGAAAGTTAGTTGGAGTTGTGTGGGTTGAGGAGTGGATCCAGGTCTACTTACTATTGCTCCGCCTAACCCTGCCGGCGAAACCACTCGTACACATCAGATCCAGGGCATCGCTCAGGGCCTCGCCGCACAGCTTTCGACGTCCCTGAACCGGATACACCATTTGAGCGGCGGTGGTCACCAGGAGCAGTAGCGCCAGCCCGATCCTAATTAGGCTCATTCTGCTTTACTCTTTAACACTCAGCACAGTGCGCTCTCACCGGGCATGAAAGGTATGCCTCTTTCCTTGCTTCTCGTTCGATGTCCTTTACCCAATCGCTGTCCTTGTCCTCTGATCCTGTCTCGCAATCTCCGCCTGTATCTCCTGGCCAACCGATCACAGCGCATGCCAAATGAAACTGATCTCCCTAGCCGGCGGCAACTCAAAACGTTGGCTCGCCGGTTGACTTTCTGGCTTTGTGACTTTCGGCCAGGTCAGGTAGGTTAGGTAGAAGGAAAGGCAGTCGTCAAGCCCAGGTCAGTCAACCAACCATAGAGTCAGCTGCAGGGAATTCTCTGGGGCGCCCAGGTTTTTTTTTTTTTTAGGTCTTGAACCAGCCGGCTGGTAAATGCCCAGCGAACGGCCTTTCCCGGCCAGGAATGGCCCGACGACTTAGCCAAAGTCAAGATCTAATCTGCACCGAAGAAAAATCTCTACAAATTGTAAAATGTCTCCAAAACTGGTCACTTACCTAATCTGTATTATTTATTAATATTTAATATATAGATATATTTATTTTAAAATTAACTAGAATATTTATCCTTCCATCGGCAGGCTACTTCTGGCACATTAATGACCTGCACTTGGACACCCTATACTCCACCGAGGGCGACATCTACAGAAGCTGCTGGCAGCTGGCCCGCTCCGTCTCCGGTTCCAGCTCGAATGCGGTGTCCGAGGCACCTGGCCACTTCGGCCACTACAACTGCGATAGTCCTTGGAGCCTGATCGAGTCGGCGGTGAAGACCATGAAGGCCAAGCAGGGCGACAACGTGGAGTTTGTCCTGTGGACCGGCGACGCCCTCTCGCATTCCGCCCAGCCACTGTCCGAACAGAAGCAGCACGAGATACTGCGGAATATTACAGATCTACTCGGACGCAGCTTCTCCTCGCAATTCATCTTTCCGGTTTTGGGCCACGAAGACGGTAGCGGCAGCTATCAAAGATTGGGCGAGCTGTGGCGCCACTGGTTGCCCTCCGAGGCGCTGGTGACCTTCGATCAGGGCGGCTACTATTCCATCGAGCAGACCAAGAGCCGGCTGAGGATTGTGGCACTCAACACGAATTTCATGCGACTCGATCCGGATCCGGATCCCAAGGCATCGCTGAGCTTGCGCTGGCCAGCGGAGTACTTTGCAGAGCCCAAGGCCTCGGTGAGCTCCACAGCGGGAGAGGATGAACTGCTGGCCGAGCAGCAGTGGCTCTGGCTGGAGGAGGTGCTGACCAAGTCCAGGGATAAACAGGAAACGGTAGGTTGAATACTTTCAGCCCTTAAAAGATTAATGAAGGGATTTACGGAACATTTAACTTATTTCATTTAAAACAAATTACATGAGAAGAAACTTTCCAATAAACGCTTTAAATGCCACAAATATCTACACTTTATTTAGCTGCTGAAAATTAAATTGCAGCAAACGATGAACATTAATTTAATGCTCACAGCGCGTAAGGCCAAAAGCTGGAAATCCTTCTGAAATTAACGAGATATTTAAAAAGGCCTTGCATGTTTAAATATACATATATTAAATATATATTTATTTCGCTGCCGCGGCCAGCACGTGCCTGAAATGAAATCGGTTAGCGTGCCGGCCTTTTGATTAATTATAATATTTCATTTGCAGCAGAAAGAATTGATTTCATTCCACACACACACGCTCGTGTGCATATAGACACATGTCCTTTAATCATTGACTTTTGACTCGTCCAGGTCTATATAGTGGGACACATGCCACCGGGCGTGGATGAGCGTCACCTGGGTCCTCAGCAGCACAACCAGTTGATCTTCACGGAGCGAAATAATCGGCGGTACCTGGAGATGGTCCGCAAGTTTGCCTCGGTCATCCAGGGCCAGTTCTTTGGACACCTGCACTCCGACACCTTCCGGCTGATCTACGATGTCAAAGGTAAGTTGAGGGACATAGGGAGACACAAACTATACATAGGATTTATTGGAGAAATTAAAGATATATTGCCTTTACTTTGAGCTACCAAAATTCATAACATAACAGCCAATTTTCTGTAAAGAAAAGTACTTGTGCTTGTCTACAAAATTAAAGACTTTAAAGACCATTTTCCCAACCGAATATATATATTTGTGGTTGTATTGGGTCGGACTCATAAAATCCTGTAACCTTCTTTAATCTAAGCTGTCGCTTCCTCCCTAACCATTTGACAGGCAATCCCATTTCGTGGCTGATGATTGCCCCATCGGTTGTGCCCCGCAAGGCGGGCATCGGCTCGTCAAACAATCCCGCCCTGCGGCTCTACAAGTTCGACACTGGCAGCGGCCAGGTGCTGGACTACACGCAGTTTTGGCTGGATCTGCCGCTGGCCAACAAGGCCCACGAGCCCACATGGCAGCCGGAATACAATCTCACCCACTACTACGCCCTGCCGGAGATCTCCGCCGGAGCGCTGCACAATTTCGCCGAGCGCTTCACGGGCACCGACCTCTCCTGGTTCACCAGGTAAATGACTGCCGGCGAACTGAGTCCGGACACCGGACCGTGTTAATTGATATGACCGATAATCCACGCTGTCCACGGAATGATTTGCTAGGCCAGGCCGCGTTTGCAATAGATAATAATGTTTGTGTTTGTTGGAGATACACTTGCTGCCCAAAGTGGCATGTTCTGGGCTTAACAAGGTCATTGAAAATGGCAGAAAGTTCACGGAACTCCGAGTGTTGCTTTTTTGGGATTTAAGACTTCTTTAAAGTATTCATTATAATTTTGAAAATATGTTAATTATATAATTGGAATTTGGTGTGCCTTTTGTAGTAATTAATAGCATTTTTTGTATTGTAAGAGGCACAAGGAAGCATAGCCGACCGCATAAGGAATATATATTCTTGATCAGCATCACCAGTCGAGTCGATTTGGCCATGTCCGTCTGTCCATCCTTGGGAAACAACAGATCTCAGAGACTAAAAGAGCTAGAGATACCCAATTTATTGACAACATCTATATCTTTTGCACGCAGGTCAAGTTCATTTTATAATTTTATCATGAAAAACGTATAACAAAGCTAGTGATTTTAGTTATAAAGTAAGCATATATAAAATACAATTTTGCGGACGTGCTGTGGAAATTTTGGTAAAATCAGATGATTAACATGGAAACTATTATACAAAACAGTTTATGCGTATGCTAAACTTCTGAAACATCTATTTCTGTGTTGGCAGCACCAATTGGTGTTAGCCAAAATGTTCCTAGCATTACTTGTCTCTAATTGGAAGTTTACCAACATGTTCCTAACAGCATTTGTCTTCATTTGTCAACATTTTCATCTCCCTGTTAAATTGAGGTTTTCATAAATTAAATTTAATTTTACTCACTATGCTATGGGAACAGGGTATATCACAGTCTAGCACTCTCAACTCATCTTTATTTCTGGTTATATTACAAAATAATGTCCAAAAAGTATGACAATTAAAGTTTAATGGGCCTGGTTTAATGCAAATTTTTGGCACAATAGCTGAAGTTAAAAAGGTTTAATGGCATACTTAAATATTCACAAACGATGTGTACATTATTAATACTATAAAAGCTATAAAATTTACCAAGGTATGGAAACATTTTTAATATATATATATATAGCATTTAAAGATATAAGTTTCCGATACATCTTTGTCACAATAAATGCACAGGAAAATGTTTCAAGGATTAAAGAAATGCATCCTTTCAATACAATCATTTTGACGTTGCAAAAAGTCCCCTTTATTCTTGTCCATGTCGTCAAGGCTTTTTATTTTCAACCTAATCCGTTCTCGCTTCACAATAGCGACAGAGGCTTAAAAAAAAACATATATATATAATAAAAGTGTCTATTATTTTGTTGTCAGCTGATTGATCGAATAATTCCGTTTGAAAATGAATCCACCAAAAAGTGCAGATGCACGTATATAACGTTGATATACTTTCAACGGGTTTAATTGAGCATTTTATTGACTTTTACTGGAGGAAGTTTTTGTTTGTTTGTTTTTTTTTTTATAACATTTTAAAGTTTAACGAAAACCATTTAAAATTTGAAACAAAAAATATAACATTTGGCCAATGCAGTTTATTGATTTATCAGCCTTTTTTTGTGGCTCCAAAGATCCTGGGAAGGACAGAGTGTGCATTTAGTTAAAACCTTTTTGTTTATCGGTAAAGTTTTTCGCAGCAAGTTTTAATTGATTGAAATTGACCAGTTTAATTCAGTTCGGAAAGCATACACTCTATTACACTGTCTACCAATGTTTTTGTTTTGTCGGAAGATGCCCTGAAGCGACCCATGATAGTAGGAGTTCTTTTTTAAAGGGGTAACACCTATTTATTTTGGAATAGTACATGTAGTTTTTCCAGTTCTCTGGCTTTAGTTCTTAATACAGAGCTCTGATTAAATTAAAACTAAATTAAATAGAAAAGAAAACCTCTCCTACGGAAGCCAGTGTCATCCCCAACTACTATACATATAACCACTTCAGGGAAATGCAGAGCTTAACGGGCTATGCACTTTTTTTGGTCCCGTTGTGGGTACTATTTAAGGGCGGTGGTAACGCCTTCAATCAGGACAACGTCGAGTACTCTCACCCAGTCCAAATCCCGCTTCCAGCAGTATGTAAATCAAGGTGGAGCTATGCTGGCCCGGTTGAGAGCATTTATGAGAGCTGCCTGCTGTCCGCCGATACAGACTAGAGCAAACAGGCAGACTGTGGGGCAACTCCAAATGACACCACAACTGAGAGCACTTTTTCATCCTATTTTTTTTTTTGTGTCGTCCTCCTGCCTCTTCAGATATCACCGAGCCAACGCCGTGCGGTATCAGTCCGGGTCGGCCTGCCAGGGCCTCTGCATGCTCAATCATTACTGCGCCATCACGCGCCTCGACTACGATGAGTTCCGGCTCTGCCTGGAGAAGGAGCAGCTGCCGCTGCAAGGACGAGCTCCCGCACTCGGCTCCTCCATGGTTCCAGCATCCTGGAGCTGGCTACTAGCCGCTTTTTATGGCCTGCGCGGCATATCCGGACTCCTGGGATGGTGGGACGGCGGGCGATGCAACAATTGCCACAACCAGCGAATTTAAGCGTTCTCGCTTAAGCGGAACCATATCAAAAATGTGGGGCGAGTTCGAGCCCCAGGATGCGCAGCGCACTCAGAGAAAAGAAAAACATCGTCCTAGATAATAAATAAATAGAATTGTTACAAAATTGTTTAAGCAACTAGGTTTCCGCAGAATATTTCAGGCAGGGTTTGGAATTCATTAAAAAATGGCCGTAAAGGTTTTTCTAAATTTTAAAAAGGATATTAGATTTCTGTATTAATATTTTACTTCAGAGTTTCAGAAAAATTTGTAGCTAAAAAATATGTGTTCTCTTTATTATCATAAAAGAAAAGAATTCAGAGATATATATACTTTAAATAAAGATGTAACTTTGATCAAGTTCTGTAACTTTCTTCTTAAAGAAGTAAATAGGAAATTTTTGGTATTTAGGACGAGACTTTTTTCCGAGTGTTCAGATGCGGATATAGATAGTAATGGTAATAGGAATGGAAGGATAGGAATGGGAGGATGAGGATGACTTGCCGTTCGGGCTTCGCAATTCCTATATACAAGTATAGCGCTAATTTACTCTCAATTATGCTGCATGCGAGTCTGTGTGCGTGCCATATCGTTTGTGTGTGTGATATGATTACAAAGAATCGTCTCTGCATATGTATTTCCGGATATATATGTGTGTAACACTCCCCCCCCCCCCCTATGTATATGTATATGTGTATTGTATGGACTTGAATATGTATATGTTTATCTGTATGTACTTATTGTATATGAAATAAACGAAAAATTTTTAATGTTACTTCCCCCTTGCTGTGTCTCGAATTTGCTTCCAGCTCTGATCCTCCTCCTCCGGCTCCGTTTCCCTCTTTCGATAAATATTTAAGCAACAAATTGTGGCGTAAATAAATGTGTTAATTTGCGCAAACAAGTCAGCAGTTAAATAAAACGATTGCAGGGTAAGTGTTACGACGGTTCCGGCTCTTTTTATGGCCAAGACCATTAAATGGCAAAAACCGCATCGCAGCCGCCGTATAAAAAAGTCATTGCCAACGGCCTGGGTCTGGGCCCGAGCCTGGCCTCCCTCTTTCTGGCCAAGTCGAAGGAACATTTGTCTCACTATAGTGAGACATGCATATGTATGAGGCAAAACCGTCCGAGGGCTTTTCCCGATTTCCATTTCGCCGTAAATTCACGACAGATCATTGGTTATTGATGGAGGTTGCCTTTTTTACGGCTTCAGCTTTCTATATTCTATGTTTTCAGGTGAATCTTGGTCCGTTAAGGACTGAAATCAAGGTGAGTTTTCATAATAATCGTCTGTTTTTTATCATCACACTAAAGTTTAATGGAAAGAACTGACTTAGGTATTCTGAAAATAATAATTATAGATTGATAAGTTCAAATACAAGTCGGGGGTGCTCTGGAAATCAATATGTTTCTAGTTAATTACTCTACGAAATTATACTTTGTAAAAAATAAACATATTTACATTGAATTTGGTACCTCAAAAAGTATAAACTAGACACTTTTTTTTAAGAGTTTAAACCACCTTAGTGATATCTGGAGGAGCCTTGTATTCATATATTTTATTGCATACTTTTAGACACATTTTTAATTGATCTGCAATCCTTAGTAGTTTCTTAGTCACCTCTCTATAGATTTATCTGTGAAATATTATAAATATTCTAAAGAAATTACCAGCAATAAGGCAATAGCTGCAATGTCTTTCTAAAATAACTTTCTTAATTTTGCCTAAAAACTTGACAATTTTTTAAATGAAATTTATGGTTTTCCATGATTTCGATAAGAAATAGAAAGTCCAAGATTTATTGTCAACTGAAATGCTTTTTAAATTCTCTTCAAATATGAAAGCATTCTCCCGGGACTTTGTCCCCTTTTGTTTGCTTTATTTTCATGCTGACTTTAGATGAATTTTATATTATTTTCATATTCGACAAAACAACTGGCAAGGCAAAACCAAAAGCAAAAGCCAAACACTAACCGTCAAACATTTCCCCCGTTGGCAAAGTTCAGGTAAGTCACATAGTTCCCAAAACTTCCATAAAGCTGCATACAAAAGTCGTTAAGGAATATAAGCAAAAAATTTAAGGAGCACTCCCCGGGGCGATTGGCGCACCCGAAACCGAGTTAGTTTTCCCATTAGAGAACGAAATGCGTATCCCAGTGCAATTATATGCATAATAGATGGGCATATCCATCTCGAATGTCGATCCAAATGCAAATGACTGCCTTTTTGATTCCGATTTGAATTTGATTTGGATGTTTCCAATTTAGTATCTGAGAACATGCCGCCAATGGCAACTAGGATACCTTGTATCGGCCGGGGTCATTTCATAAGTAATGCATGAGCGGTCCACCCATTGGCCGCCGCTCCCCGAAGCTTGTTGCACGGCCGGTGCCATGGTGCCATCGTGCCATCACCACCAACTAACTACATGCCACACTGCCCCACCGGGTGGCATGCGTGACTCTCTGGTACGTGACGGTCAAGTAAGTTATAGGCGAAATTCAAAAGGCCGTGTCTTCGAGCCAAGCTTGTCAAGTTGGCCGGAACTCCACCAGCAAGGAAGTCTCTGAAGTACTCGGCCGACAAGTTGCTTCATAATCCGTGGCACCAGCAGGTGTCTTGGCAAATTACAGATTGCAAAATTAAGCAGAGAAAATTATGCTTTCTTTGTATTATTTGTTTATTTGTATTTTATATATTTATTTTATTATTATCTATAAGCTTATCTATTATCTATAAGCTAGAGTCGATACTATAAATCGAATTACTTGGCAAACACATCTTCAAAGAAATAGTTTTAATTATATTTATTTATAATATTATTTCATGAGAAGGGCATAAATCCAAGTGCTTGTAAAAGTGAAAAAATAAACAAAGTTTAAGAGGCAACTTAGTTTAATGCTTATTTAAAATCTTTTAATGCTTTTAATTACAACTTTATTCAAACAGAGTCATTACAAGCAGAACAAGAAAAACACAATAAACTTAATGGCAGATAATTCGTTGGACCAAAGAGCAGAACTTGAGTTAAAGGGAATAAATATATTTAAAGAATTATATGTGATATTCTTAGTTGATTTTAATCATTTAATTAATGCCTGTTAAATAATTGATGTGGCTTTCACAAGTTTGCTTGCTTGAATTGCTAATTTTGCTTGCAAAATTAATACAAATTAGTTTATAAATTAAATTTATAATTTAGTTATTTAAAAAGACTCCCTTTGATGTTAATGAACTAATTCTTTGCCTTTAGTCAAAAATTTAGTAGAGAATAATTATAATTTCAATCTCTACGCGTTCAAAATTGATTTTAACAAATTTTAAATAAATTTCATACAGCTCGGCGATTACATATCGATGAAGTTTATTGATTATAAAAATTAAAAAGGCATTTAATCGTTTCGTAGCACAAGCAATATATTCTTAATTTTACAAATGATTAAATATGGGAACACAATTAATTCGGGGATTCAGAAAATGTTTAAATAGCATACAAAAAAATAAATTAAGTAGTTATTAAGAAATTAAATAAAGCAAATAAAATGAAATTTTACGAAAACGAACACAAATGTGAATGAGATTAAATGAAATATATAAATAAAGCCAACATTTAAATGGCTTCAAGTATTAAGGTAAATATATTTAAATATATTGGTGGATGGGCAATAAAGTAGACAAGTGCCAAAAGTAAACAGTTTGTTGTTTCGACCTTTTGGAGACAGCCAGAAATGGCAACCACACAAGTTGGCAACAACGAACAGGTGGCCACGAAGTAGGATAAGGAGAAGGACCATCCGAGTCCATCAAAGTTGCACTTGCACCCTGAGCCAAAGTGACAAACACAAGCCGGCAGATGCCAGGACACCCGCAGTCATTAAAGTTTATTAAGAAATTCTGCCAACTCTTTTCGAACGTGTGCGAGTGTGTGTGTGTGTGTGGACTCTAGGATCCTTTCTGCGTTTCTTATGGGACCTTTTCCATGGCCCCGCATCCTTATCCTCCGGAGGCAACTGGAGGGAACTTCAGCAGCAGGCGTCGAAATGTTTTGGTTTTGCGGCTTTTGCAATTTGGCAAAGTTCGTTTCGGATTTTAACTTGAATTGGGGTTTGCCGGCATCAGCTAGGGGCCGCTCCACTGCGCTCCTCCATCATAACGCATCGGTCCTTGCCATCCCCCCAAGGACACTCTCAGCCGCCGCACCGAACTTGGCAACCGAAATAATACACACGACTAAGCAAATACTTGGGAATATATATCGTATAATATGTTGTATGTTAAGGTGCAGAGTAACACAAATATTGAACTAATTGAAAGATAGAAGAAAGGAGAGACATTGATGTATGAATTTATAGGAAATATAAACATTTTTTAGAAGCAAATATTAAACATTATTTGTTTGAGAACGTTTACTTTAATAAATATTGATGGAATTTATGGTTTCTAATTGTTAGTTGTATGCTTTTATTATTGTACCAGAAAATGTCTATATTCTGAGCTCATTTATAAATTAAAAATCATTTTTGTTAGGTAGCAAACATATTTTAAACATAAAACATAATAAATATAATGAAGTTAAAGGAATTAAGTCACAAATATTATTGAAATCTATTTAATCAACTTCTTTATTATCAACTAAGGTTGTTTAAAGAGTTTATGTAAATAAAATTAAGTAAATAAATAACGAGGTGACTTGTATATATAAAATAAAGCAATAAAACATACAGAAAGATCTCCCCAAAGACACGAATCTGCTGTTTTAGAAGAGAGCAACCTCTTTCCCCATAAACCTCAACATTCAGTTAAAAAAATCTTCATAATTTTTAAAGTTAAATATTTAATAAATCTTTAAAAGTATATTAGTAAGCCCTTAATCTTTAAAATCTTTAAAAATGAACTCTATATAAATAATAAATATTCTTTGAACTTCCCTTTGCATTCGATCCACTGTAGGACCTTAGTTTTCCTTTCTGCTCCTGGTTTTCTCTCTATGCGTTCGCAAGCTCCAAAAGCTCGACTGGCTCCTGAGCTCCAAAAGGTTACAGTTATCAACGAAAGTATTGCTTCTCAAAGCAATTCTCACGCCAACCTGGACGTATGCGATCGAAGTATGGGGCACGGCGTCCAAGCACCAGCTAAACAGACTGAGGGTAGTGCAGGCACGCGCTGCTCGACGGGCATCCGGACTTCCCTGGTACGTGACCAATCAGGCCATCCTAAATGATCTACGCCTTGTTCCTGTGGGCGACCTCCTCAATCAACACAGCAGACGCTACTTGGACAGGCTAAGGAGTCACCCTAATCCACTGGCTAGCAGGCTGGCTGACCCGCAAACTTTTAGAAGACTTAAGAGAATGCACCCCAGCGATCTGTCTTCCCGCTTTGTGCAATAATTAGAATCAATTTAAACACATCTACATTACTGTAATATTGTAAATAATCGTTTTTAGGCCCATATGTTCCATACTCACCCCTCCTTCAAAACGCCCGGTCATGTTCTAATGGCTTTGAACGATTCCGGCGACAATAAAGAAATAATAATACAAAAGTAAAAAAAAAAAAAAAGGTTTTCTCTCTGTGCATAACCAGTTGATGAATTTTTTGTGTTCTTGTGTGTGCACAGCATCATACACCTCGTATATTGTGTGTGCACACACACTCACACTCAATGCTGTTCGCGTTCCTGTGTATCTGCTGGCTGCTAGCTTTTTGCCTCTTTTCCACACTTGGCCATGCATATGCGATACATTATAAACACTCACCTGTTCCACTCAGGTGGCGGCGGCAGCCAAGAGCACAAACATACCTACATGTACATATATATATATATATATATACAGAAATATATATAGTAGGTACCGTAGGGGGTCTTGGGGATATGGGATATAAATATTTGCACATTATAGCAATGTACACACACGGGCTACGCTGCGCTTAGCAATGCCGATTCGGATACGGGCTCGGACCAAAAACAATTTCGATTCTAATGTGCCATTAATCATTCACAAACATTAAACATATTATTTTTTGCTGGCTTTCTAGCGTGAAATACACAGGCAGCTTAGTTTGCCTGTCAGGTGTGCGAAGCTTTTTCTACCTGCTACCTGCTAGGGTTAAGGTGGGTTGAGGAGGACAGGTGAGCGATGCTGAAAAACACATTGAATGCACTAATTGTTGTGCTTGAGCGCACTGAAAGCTACTGCTGAACTTGTGAAACTGTAAAATGTGCTGGGAAAACAGACGCACACACACAAAATACTAACTAACTAAAGGCATTAAGTTGTTGACGCTCTCGCCTGCTTCTGCTCTTGATGGCAAAACAAATTTCCAAAAATATAAGCAGATGAAAACTAAATATATAACACAGAACAATGAACAGAAAACCGAACAAATATCGAAACGTGCGCCAATAGACGAGCGAGCGTCTGCTCCATTCCGTTCTTCACTTTCAGAAAAATTTATATTCCCTGCTCTAGATTTTTCATTAGTCAATTAGTTATTATTATTTGTATCTCAAATAAATAGTTTATAATATTTATATATATTTATATTTATAATATTTTAATTCCATTCAGTGCAGCTTTTGAATTTTTCTTTGAAAATTAGAAACAATTTGTGATACTTATTCTTTAGTTTTATGAGATTTTAATGGGTCTTTTTATGTATTATTATTATTTATGTTATTATTATTATAAGAGATAGAGAAGTTTACAATACTAAATTAACTTGTATTAAATTTTTAATCTTTTAATGGGAAAATCTACAAAACATTCTTGAAAACATTCTATTCAATTAAAAAAAAGATTTTTATTGAATATTAAATATTTTTCCAGTTCTTAATAATAAATAAAGATTGTCTATACTAACTAAATTAATACTTATTTGTTAATCGAAAAATTGTACTATTGAAAGTGAATGTCATAGTTCTAAGTTCAATAAACTTAAAAACATTTTTTTTTGTGCACAAATTGCATTGCTTTTTGTGGTTTCGTTTCAATCAACTGCAAAATAAGAACTCAAACTCAGCTTGCAATGTGAAAATATTCTGAAGAAACATACAAGTCTTAAATAGCAATAAATAAATAAAATAAAAGGTGATTTAGTTAGTAATTCCTTTGTTTTATTAAACCCAAGTACTGCTTTAAAATGGTTATTAAAAAATCCAATGGTAAGTGTTCATAAATCAAATTTAAATGTTTAAAATATACATTATCCTTTTGTATTTAAACCTTTATTTTAAGAACGAAACTAAACAAAGGTTCTTTCTTTTAAATGGAATCAAGTTTATTAAGTGAAATATAAAGTTATAAAATGATTTGCTTTTCTTTAATATATTTCTATATTTTAAAAGGTAACAGAAATGACTTCAATAATTGGATCTCGAATTATTATATTAATTGTAGTAAATTCAATATAAAGCTTAACATTTTCCCCCGTGTCTTATATTATATTTATACTTACTTTTGGTTTATTAAACTATTTATTTAAGGAAAACCAAGCCCAGCTTGTGCTGCCAAAAGTATGCTACGCATAGATACAAAACCCCAAGTATCCAAATATTTAATCTTTTCAGTATAACCCCTCTCCTTTGGCAGGGCATTAAAAACTGCTTTCAAATGGCTTTCCAAAAATCCAAAAATAAATGTTCAATATTTAGAAAAGCATGCATATAAAAATATACCAATGTGTGTGTGTGGCATAGGTGGAGAAATATCTAGTACATATATCGGAATCGTTGTTTTCTTGTTAATTAGGTGGTTTAGCAGCGCACATACAGGGGCATCGAGCATCGAGTGTTGGTGTGTTGCTGAATGTTTTTCTGCTGAATATTTATCGCTTCTTGGCTTGAAGTGTTTGCCCTTAGGTAGAGAGGCTGGGCGGGGGTATGGGAATAGTATAGAATATAGCCAAGGAATACGTGATTAGCCCAGTGGCCGAGGCTAATTTATAATCGGGTGTGTGTGGGCGTTGGGGCAGGGTCCCAGCACCGCCTATACCCCCGCATTGGAACCACACACATGGACGGGCATTGGGCGGTGGAGCGGTGGGGTGTCATCATCAGCATCATCATCGTCATCTCCGATGATTTTCCATGAACGAAAAAATATAAAAAAGCAAACTAGAACAAGAGGCAACTTTTCGCTGCTTTTGCGAACTTTTACCGTCGGCGGCAGGCAGCCAGCAGCAGCAGCGGCGACTTGCCTCGAGTAACAATAATAATTCGCACCGTGGTCGCGAACGTGGTCACCACATCACCCATCCGAGTTCCGAGTCCGAGTTCGAGTCCGGTACGTCAGGTGGACGAGTATCTCTGTATCTCAGCAGCTGCACCAGCTGCATCTATCTATCTATCTCTGTGTGTGCTCTCTATCTCTCTCCCTGTGTAATTTTGTGGCGCCACCGTGACATAAAAAAAAGCCCCGAAAAAATAAAAGCCAGAAAAATATGTGTCACTCGCAAACATCGAGACAACAAAGAGCCAAATAATCGTATATGAAATTAAATAAAAAATATGAAAAAAAAACTGCACAATCCGCACTCCGACTCCGACTCCGGGCTGGGGCGCTTGCCGTGAAAGCACCATCAAAAAATAATTAAATAAAATGCATTAAATGGAAACCACACCGATATGTGTGTGCATTTTCATCCAGCACACAGGCTAATTAGCATTTAAAGCACAATTAAAAAGTGAAGCCGAAAAGGCTGGCAAATGAAATCAACTTCAACCGCGAGAAAGCCAAAAACCAAAAAGCCCAAAACCGAAAACCGAAAAACCAGCGAAAATTAAAATATAAAAAAAAAAAAAAGAAGAACGTAAAGCGAAAGCCATATAAAACGCAGCCTGCTGCTAGTGAAACAATTAAATGACATTTTAAGCGCATTTCTTTCCATTTTCCCCTCGATTTTTCTCTATGGACTCTTTGCTATTTTCGTGAAAACAACAAAATCGCTCCTCAACCAAAAAAAACAAAAACAAATGAGGAAAAGAAGGGGGAAAACGCAGAAATACCGTTGAGCTGCGAGGACGTGGAAAGCCAAAATGAAAATGAAACAAAAAGAGAGAGAAAAAAAAAAAAAGAAAACGCAAGAACTACACTCAAAAATAGAATATTAGAGACGTGCTCGGGCGCGGCAGTAAAAATTCTGTAATGTCGGGCCATAAGAACTGCATATATATCCTATAGATACAAATGTATCTATCCATCTTTCGCCGTCGCTGTCGCTGTCGCTGTCTCCATCTCGTCGCTCATCGACGGCGACCGAATATTTTTTTAATTTCCATTTTTTCCGCCGCTCCTTCTCTGTCGAAACTACTTTGACTATTTGCCTGTTATTGCTGGCGGTCTGTCTTGGTATGGGGGGGAATCGGTCTAAATATCTGGCCAACTTTACACTGACGGGCGGCAAAAGGTGTCCGTTCTGCGCTGCCTGAAAAATGAATCACCTTAAAACCGAATTAATCATTGGGAAAAATAGTGGGCGCTCCATCGGACAGACTTTCATCTCTCGTTTGAACAATGCCCTCATCTTGCTAATCCCTCCCGGTCTTTAATTTGCATTCAAGTCAATGTCTAGCTCATCGCATTTTCCTTTTTTTTGTTTTGTTTTTGAAAACCTGCCAAATGTGCTTGAATGTTTGTTAATTTAATGCCATCGCTCTTATTAATTAGGTAATAAAAGTCACTCGTCCGTATGAGCCAAGTGCGTAAGCGGCGCCGCTTGGCCCATGAATTATTTTAATTAATTGAAACTTTCGATTTTTGGTCAACAAATTGAATTATTTATTATTATTATTGATTTGTTTTAATGGCTAAACATTTTGCATATGTTTCGGAGGTCAAACACTTTATTAAACAGGTTTATTAAATTTCAGTTAATTTAAACGTAAATTATTTAAGTTTCATGCGGAAGTCAATGTTTATTGCCTGCTGAAAATATGTTCGTGTGCCGAAGACAGAATTAAGACATAATAAAGAACAATTGATATTGTTTATCCATGTGATCTAATGAGAAAAACAATCTTTTGTAACTATTAAAGAAATATATAAGTTACTGAAGTCTTTCCATTCAGTTACACCTTATGCCATCAGTTATATTATGTAAAGGATCTCAACTAGGATTCCCCTAAGCTCCGAATTAATACTTTTTTTGTATATAACTTAATTATATTTCAAATTTCTTCCAAACAAACAAAGTATACAAAGTACCAAGCCCACAAGGGGCTACTGCAGCCATTATTTACGTATTTACCAGGCTTGCGTTGCATTAGAATTCCCAACCTGATCTAGCGGCATAGTAAAGGCATTCAAGCTGATTATTAAAGCTGGTCAGCAGCGGGTACTGATGGTGAAACAGTTTTACATCCAAAGCTTGCCTCTTGTCTTTGACAAATCAGAATCTTTCCCTTATGTTTTTTTTTTTATTTTTCTAAATACAAAAAAGAAACTATCGATTGTCTTGGCCTGGTACGTTGCACTCTTTTATGGCCGCCAGTGTAACGCATTGTATCTGTATTTGTATTTGTATCTGAAGACACGCACTCGCTCGCACCCGCAGATACATTCTTGTGCTTGCTCTTGTTCTTATTCGGCGGTGCCAAAGATGTGAAAATGTAGACTGATGATGAAAAAATAACAAAAACAAAAGGCGCCGCCTTCGATCATTGCGTAAAGCCAAGCGTTTTTCTCCCGCTCCTCCGCCGCTGCGGCTGCTGCTGCTGCTGCCGCTTCTGCTGTTCCGGCGGCTGTTTTCTGCGTCCATTTCTGTGTCTGTTGCTGTTTCGTTTTCAGTTTCAGTTTCAAATTCAGTTGGCCGATGGTGCGCTTACAAAACGCCGGTTTTCGGCAGACGCGGACGCGTTCTCGCTTCACCCCCAGCTAACACGCAACAAGCTCACCCCGCAGCCGTTTGCCTCACGCCCCTCGCTAAATTGCACAGAAAAATTGCACAAAGTGCATAGCTGCAAAGTGCAAAGAAGCTGGGCAATGGCAACGGGGGTGGTCACGAGAGGGGCTTAACGGGTGGGGGCGGAAGCGGTGGCAGAGGCGGGGGCGGAGGCGGGGTCAAGGCGAAGCAGCAGCAGCAGCAGAAGCAGCAAGCACTCCGGAGGCGAACTTTCGCAATTGGCTGGCGTTATTTTTGGATTAAGCAGCTAAGCAGCGCCAAATTGTAACAGACGGTAAGTAAGCATTCACATTTGAAAACGAATAAATACATATTTTGGCTCAGTGCAAGTGTGTGTGTTTACACTCAAGCAGCAGGCTCTTGGGCGTGTGTTTATTCGCCGAATATTAGTGTACTTTAGTGCAACGCCCAGCACCCAACAAACACTTCAAAAGCACAAAACAAGTGGCCTACACACAAGAAAATAAATATTTGCCTTTTAATTACATTTACCAAAAGGTATAAATCTTGGAAAAGTGGCAATACATTCAAGATAATCATAGATTAAAATAATTATATTAATATATACATTTCCTTTATTAAAAAAGTTAATTAAAGCAGACAGCTTGCTTTTGAAATTAGCTTGGAAAATAAATAAATCATATCTTGGTTATTTTTATCCAAGTTTTTCCCCTAAACATATCATTAAACTTTCTATAAATATAAAGGAAAAATTCCATTAGGTAGCTATGTTCTTTTCGGTGTTGCTTATTCTATCCCTACAAAGGTAAAGATTTAATCAACAATAATTAATAAGAAGCCAAGAAAACATAATGATTTTGATAGATACCAAGAAATTTATAAGAGAGTTTTTTATACAATTATATATTTATTAATGAGCCATAAAGTGATAAATATAGCATATAATAAAATAGTACAAATATTGTAATATATAATTTAAACATTTTAAAAAGCCTTTCTTCAAATTTAAATTAATATTTCCCATATTAAAAATCTATAAACATTTGTTTTTAATATTTAAAATGTAGCCACAAATGTTGGAATCTGCCTTTGTCCCTGTGAGCTACTCTCAATTTTGCTTCATGTGTAGTTGTGAAATATTCAAGCATTTCAACTAAAACAAATTCCATAGCACAATGCTGTCGGTTAATAATTAAATCAGCAAAAACATGGCTGGCAAAATCAACAGCTACCTCACATCCAGTTGCTGTACGGGATTTTCGGGATGCGCAATCCGCAGATCCACAGATTTGTGAAATGCCTCGCTTTGCCTCGACTTGCCTCGACGCAAATCTAACAATATTTGCACCTGATTTCAATGCATATGTGTGCCACCTGTACACCCCCGTCACACTCTCACACATTTAGCCACGATTATAGTTTATATAGGAGCACCCGTACACCCCTCACACAAAGCCATGGAGGCAGAGCCAGTCCAATGGGACGACGACGATGATAATGATGTCGATGCCAAAATAAAGACACTGAAAAATTGAGGGGAACGAGACCGAAAACGAGAGCGAGAGCGAGTGAAATGTTAATTAGGTTTCGGGGAAGTTCTCATACTCTCACCTGTGTATTCCGTCAAAAGTTAGAAATTGAATTTTACATATAATATTTCCATTGCTTCGGGGGAAAGGCGAAAGCCCAATGCTCAAGCAATTATGAGGATGATTTGGGAATCTCTTTAAGTTGTATTTAACCTGGTAGATAGCCCGCAGATCTATTCAGCAGAAATATTCATTGAAAAAGGTTTTTCTTTCAACTTTAATGGTGTTTAAAATACAGTTATAAATAAAAAGCAAGGCAGGTATAAATGAAAATAACCTAAAAATGAGATTAAAGCTCTGTTTTTTTCCCTACAAAGTTTTAAGATTTAAAAGAGAATTCCGTCAGGCAAAATCTTTATTGTTTGTGTATTGCAAATGAGAATATATACTTGATATTTTAACAAATTTGTTGGTCAATTTAAAAATATATGCCTCACCTGCTTGATAAATATTATTTAACAAAATATTTTCGTTGCAATTGAAAAACTGTGAGACTATTATTCTGGCTGATTGAGTACCATCGCTCCGCGGGCTATTTAAATTTTAAAAACAAACTCCCACAAGTAACTGCCATTTTAAATAGAGAAAAGACAGGGAGCCAATGAATTGGTTAATATAATTGTGGCGAAGGAGACGACTCTTGGCTTTGCAACTCGATTCCAAATGAAATGTACACACATGTCCCGAGGCTCGTAATTTATTTCGTTGGCCAACCGCACACATTGCCGAATTGAAATTTTTGTTGGCCCCGAAAAAGAGTATTGAAATGGCTGCTGCAATTGTGTGTAGAGAGTGGCTGCCATATGGCAGAGAGCTATATATATATACACACATCTGCACTCTTATTTCACGTTTTTTAAAACATTATTTTGCGAGCATTTTTTATGCAAATTCTCTTACAATTCGTGTGCTAAGTACACAGAGTGCAGCACGCACCTGTTTGTGTTCGAGTATCTGTGTGGGCGGGGGTGTGCCACTGCCACTGTGTGTGTGTGCTCGTGTATGAGTTGTGTGTTAAACTTTAATTGGGACATCAAGTGGCAAGCTCTTGTTGCTGCTGGCTCTCTCTCTCTCTGCTCGTGCTGCTGCTGCCTTGCTGCCTTTTGTGTGTAATTTGCATAATATTTTATTAAATGTTGATTAATTTGTGCGATTCTTGGCCCGTTTCCGTTGCTTGGCCCCGGCCAGAATATTGCATGCTTACGGGGGCAGCAGCTGTGGCAGCTGCAACACAGAGGCAACATCGACTGCTCAATTAAAACGCATAAAATGCGAGCAAACACAAAAATACTTCATTACGATTATATCAAGTATCTTTTATTGCAATTTCCATTGCTCCTTGTGTTCTTCATACACTGGACAAAATGTAGCAGCATCAATAACAGGTTTAAGTGTAAAGAATAATAACTCACAATTGAATTAAAGTTATATACAGGACTTTCTGATTTAGATAAATAAAAAGAAAGCAAATCTAAAGAAAACCTAAGTAGAGAATCATATAAATAAAATTAGGAAAATGTTAAAAGAGAGATTCAACTTGATTTAACTTCAAAATTAAATCTTCTTGATATTATTCAAAGTTTTTCCTATTGTTTCTCATATATTTCCACTTCAAATTGATCTTAAATTGCTGTCAACTTTTCCTAACGATTTTCCTTAAGTGTACAACCACTCGAAATGACGCAAATCTAAATAATAATAATAATATCTTTTCCTCACAGCTGCTAAATTTATTTGAGGTGACACACAAGGCGGGAATTTCAAAATAGAGCAGACTATATGTGAGAAAATGAGAGATCTCGATTGTGTGTGTGGAAAATATGAGTGTAGCAAAAAGAAGAACACAAAATTGAGCACATTTCAATATTTTTGCCGTTGTCTTTGGTGCTATTTTTAAGCACAAAAACACATATAGCAAAAACAACAAATGGTCCGAACACACACCCAAAATATTGTTTTGCCCAGCAAAGCAGTGCTCAAATTAGTTTAAGATACATTTCTCAATGTGACAGTAGTGAGTGAGTGTCCCAGGAAATTGGAAAAATAAATACTAAGCGCGCGTACTTTGCATATTTCCCATTTTATAATTTGTTGCCGACAGCTGTTAAATTGAACAGGAATTTTATATACATACATAGTGGCATGCAGATTCGTTGATTCCAGTGCATAATTGAAAGACTTGAATTATACATATTCTCTATATGTACACGCATGGCATTTTATCGCAATATTGTGTTATATTTATATATATATATATATATATACTATATATATAAATGTATATAGCGTTGACATTGAAGTGTTTGTGGCCGAAGGCTGGAAATAATTCTGAATTTCTGAAATTATTTTTCGCTCTCTCGCTAGAAAAGTTTTCATGAGTTGCCTAGTTTTTGTTTTGTGTTTATAATTAATTTTTCTTTAGATATTCATAAAGAAAGAAAGTTGCGTGTTATACAAGATTCATAAAAATAACAAATTAAGGCATTTAAATTGTCATTAAATACAAGAAAATACTTTTAAAGGCATTTTGTAAAAGCAAGAAACCATAAGTTTTCAAATAGCTGCCAATATTTATGCATAAAAAGGAAAAGAAAATATTTTAAAGGAATTTCAGAAGTTTAAAAAGCTGTTCAAAAAAATAATGTATTTAAAAAGAAAATAATTGCGAGCTAAGTTTGAAGATTTAAGTTTAACAAAGCTTCATTAAATCTTTAACTTGGAAATCATATTATACTTTCTCAGTTAATTTAATTAAATTATAAATTATCTTTTAGATTTTATTTCAATTAAGTACGAATATTAATGGCAAAGCAGAAATTTGCAAGAGAAAATAGTCACTAATAAAGCTGTGTAAATAAAATGAGTTGCCAAAGAATATTAGTATTAAAATAGAATTTGAACTTAATTATTCTAATGTTTTCACCCTTCATGTAAATAAAGATATCAATTGTAGCTTCAATTTTCGTTTACAAGCTGAGTGACTGCCAAATTTCCACATTTTAATAAAGAGAAAGGATTTCATTTTGCTAGAATAAATAAGGATAACAATGCACTACGAAGGAATGTTCTATAGGAAAATGATGGAATATTTTATTAGCTTATATTAAATAGAATTATTTTTCCTTCCTGCCTATAACGAACAATATATAATAATAAATAAATAATACATAATAGAATATTTACTATTATAACTTAATTTATGATAAATTCATTTCTCAAGTACTTCATATATTTAATATTACAGATAGTGAAGTAAAATGAAGTAAAATGTAGACTGAATAAAATGAAAACAAAATAAGAACTCTATAGAAATTATAACAGATATATCATTAAATAGAAAACTAAGATTTATTTTATAAAATTCAATAATAAGTGAGAGATCCTTAGACATAATTAAAAGCCTGTTCTAGAAACACAATTACAATAAGTCTTTAATCGCTCTCTCCCCCCTTTCAATTAACTTCTGTTCGAATTAAACTTCATTTTGCCATTTCGCATTTGCATTTCCAATTACAGAACGAACAACGACCGACAATTAACGATTAACATTAAGTCCAACTGAAGTAGGGGAAAGTGCTTAGGATTCTTTTGCCGTCCACTTACCGCCAGCAAACAGAGCAAAACAGCAAAGATCAAACAGCAACGGCTGAGAACCGACAACGATAAGCGGATACAAACAGTCTAGTAGAACACATTTTTTTCAAAATATTTCTTATCAACAATATTTTTCGAAAAACTTTTGAAGACATCCGAAGGAGAAGAGCTTCAACTTCAGCTTCCAGGCAAACAAAAGTCAGCCGACGAGGAACCAAAGAAAAGAACCGAGCTAAACTCAAACAGCAAAAGGAGCGCAAGGATTCCCCAGAAGGAAGCAGTCCAAGGAAGACATACATATATAAAAACAAAAAAAAAAATATAGCAGAAATGGCACAACGGAAGCTGGTGCACAAGCAGTTCAACTCGCCCATGGGCCTCTACTCCCAGGAGAACGTGAAGGCCACGTTGAACCGCGAGCTGAAGGCCTTCGGCGCCGAGGGGTGAGTACTTCTAATACAAAAAAAATAACCCCCCCAACCAAAAGAATTAATATGAAAAAAATGCGGAAAAAAAGAAAACGCTCTCCGGCGAAGCGAAATGATTATCATACATTTAAATGCATAATTTCATAAAATAGATGAAAGCGGCCGGCGGAGGATGAGAGTGGTTTCGCGGCTGGCGGTTTGCCTTCCGCTTAGTCAACGCAATTCCTATTACATGGCCAGCCAGTAGTAACCCTGAGGGTATTATAATTTTATAATAATCTTCTGTATAAATTAGCTTTGCTGCACAAAAAGCCAAATACTGCTAATTAGTCGACTTGACCAGAGCCTGGCCTTGTCAAAAAAAAGGAATTATAAGAAGCCTATCTTCAGGGTCAGAAGTGAGAAAAGGCCAAAGATAGGTCAAAATGGGAAAGGTGTTGGCAGATATATAATATATATTTAGGGAAGAACCATGAAACTTAAATTATACATCGATTTTTTAGTACCTTTCCTTAATTTTGTATATTTATTAAATGTTTTAGGGAATAATATCCAATGCTGAGGAATATTTTAAATAACCTTTTGTAAGAATACTTAGTACTCCATATAGTCCCGTTTTTTTAGTAGTAAAAAGGCCTCTAAAACTCTTACCAAAACTCTCTAAAAACTCTAATATTAAAGAGCTTAGAAAATGGTTGATTAATAAGTTAAATTTAGTGAGGAAAAAGGTAACTCTTAGCCTGTTTAGGAAAGGTTAAATAACGCAAAACTTAATTATTAGATCTTTATTTATAGTGTTTATAGTATTTGTCAATTCTCTGGCATTGTTTTGTGAACCAATGAAAGAAACCATACTCCTAATTCAGTAAAAAGCGATATAAATAAAATACAATATTCAATTTCATAGGCAGAAGTTATGAAGGTGTTTATTTTATTCTGATTTGTTTTTTTGTAAATTATATCCCCATCAAAAGGCAGCAAGTTTGCTTTTATTCCACTTTGACAGATACCCAAAGCTAGTGCCACAAAACAGGTGCACAAAACACATTAATTAGTGGGGATTACAGCGGGGGCAGAGACCCCCTTTCTTTTTGTGCAGTGCAGCGCAACGTCGACAGAGGCTGCAACTGCAACGCTGCCAATTTGTTGCTTTTGTCGCGGACACAGAAACAGACGGCACAGTCACAGAAACAAAAACAAAAACAAGCTCTACAATTAAATGCTTTGACGTTTAATTGTAATTACCAAAAAGCTTTATAAGCACCGACGACGGACGGCGGCGCCGCTCGTATCTGAAAGATGCTTTAGACTTGAATTTATTTGTGGCTGCTGCTGCTGCTACTGCTGGTTGTTGCGATGTCGCCGCAACAACATTATCTCAGCCATTGTTGTTTGCAATTGTTGTTTAAATAAAAACCGGCCAACGCACACACCGCCCCACTCACCTGACGCGACAACTACTTACATATATAGTAGATAGATTTAGATAGAGCCATCTCTGCTCTGGTGAGCAAAAACTTTAAGAGGCTTTCAGTTATTCGGTGACTATGCGTGCGACAAAACGTGTGCAACAGCATCGGTCCAAGACTCTTCAAAATTTAATTAACAAAGCGCCAAAAGCTGAGCACTGAAAAACGAGAAACCGAAACTAACAACTGAAAACTGAAAACTGAATACCGAAAACCGTAAACTTTCAAACGCATTTTCGCGCGCGCTCGTCTCGTGAGTGTACGTGAGTGTGTGTGGGTGTGTGCGTAACGTGTTTTCCCGTATTAGGGTTCAAGTTTTTCCCCCAAAAAAAAACAGCAGCTGAACCCAGGCTTCGTCCAAACTAACTTCAAACTTCCAAATAAAATGTACGTGAAATATGCTTTTTATATAACGCCACTCAAGCGTGCGCCGAAATAAAGAAAAAAAGCTTAAATATAATCAAACTTATTTTGTTTATGCACACAGCTTTTGATATTAATATCGATGGTCATTCAATTTTCCATAAATATAGCGAGGTCATGAGAGCAAAGCAAATATCACTTATGTTTAATAAATTAACTGAAATTCTTTATCATCAGCGTTGAATATTAGGCATTATTATGGAAATATAATAGAACATTGAGGAATATGTATAAATCTATCAAATAATTCTATTCAGATCTTCAAAAGAGTAAAAGAAAGGTTTATTTTATTTATCTTATAGAAGGAAACTAGAAAAGACATAAAAGCCAATGTATTAAATAACTACAAATACTTATAAAATGTTTAGACTAATTATTTGTACTTAATTCCTTAAATTTGTCATTTAATTCCATTTAATATCAGATTAAAACGATGAAATCTATTAAACCAGAGCATAATTACTTTTATAAACAACTTCTAATATAAATTAACTTTTAAACTTTACCTTTTAGACCCTATTTGGCTTCTCCGATTAATAGAAGCTTCACTGTTTTTAAAGTTTTAGCATATTCATGCTCGTTGCCCAGTTAGTCAGGCGAGTAAGTTTTCCCTCCTCTTTTTTTTTTTGGGTGCATTTAGTAAAAAGTAAAGCAGAAAATTTAAAATAAATCTAGACGTCAGCGGGTCGGGATGAGTCAGTGCGCTTAATTTAATGCAACGGCTACAGATTTGGTGGCAACAACTAAAACAATGTCAACAAACAAGCGGCAGGCGTCTAGCCAAAATGTGTGATGCATCTCTTGACTTTCTGCCCATCGAATGACTCACAAGGAAATCGGCGATTAACCAATAACGCCACTCGAAATATAATTACAAAATTGCCCCATTGAAAAATCAAATTAAAATCTCATACAGCCATTAAGTGGTAATTTTGGCAAATATTTGGCGAGCCTCTCAATCAGAATTCAACGAATTGAATTCCTATTTATTTTCAACCAAATATTTGCATTCGGCAAATGAGAAAATGTCAGGCTGTTTGCTATTAGTCGAAATTAATCAACTAATTAAAGTTGATGCTTAGTCCAGGGGCGGGGGAGGATTTGTATTTAGTTTAGTTGTTTTGGCTTTCACTTTGCATACATTTTGGCTTATCGCCGACCTGAATACTTCTTGGCCTTATCTCAGAATTTGTCACAAGCTGGCACATTCTCTTGTCTTAAATATTTCTGTTTGTTATCTCCGAAAGCCAAAGAAGCAAAGGCATTTCAGTCGGATTAAGGCGAGCAGAACATTTCAAGCAAATTATAATTAAAGTTGAAAACCCCCGAATGCAACAATCCTTCGGAAACTTTAAGCAAATCGCCACCCAACTTGCTGCAAAGTTGGTTTCTCCTAGCCACCAGCTCGCAAAAATGTCTAATATTGTACAAATATTGATATATGGAAATAATTGCAGGCAGAGGTTGTAAATAATAATAAAAGAGAAGTATCTTTTGTTTTATTGTAAATAAAAAAAAATGCATTTAAAACCTTTTCCTTAGTTTACAATATAGTAAAATATATGAAAAGAGCACTAGATAAAGAATTTACATTTGATAAATAGTAAATAGTAGTTTTAAAAATATTTTCCAAATGAATTCTTCAAGAAAAACCCCTTTATAACTACATTTAAAAACCAGTTAGCGATAACAATAAAATATAACATCAATTTATATATATTTTTAAGGCTTTTAAATGAAAAAATATATAGTTAAAAAGACTCTCTCTTAGTGGGTTTGCAATGGGCATAGATTTCGGCCCTGGAGCATGGCTTCAGGCAGCATTCTTTGGCCACGTACCGGGAGATGCGCCGGGTGGCCATTAACGAGTTCATCCTGGGATTGTGGGGCCTGATGACCGCTCCGGCCGCGTCATCAGTGTCCGCCAGGCTGTCCACATAGTCGAAAAGATTCACTGCACAAGAGGTGGCGGTGGTCACACATAAATTCATGACTTTCGAATGTGAAAATCAAAAGCCCCAAAACCATAAACGATTTTGAAATAATGACCATAGAATGCCCGGCTTGCAGGTCGTAAAAGGCGTTACATCAGTGTTGCCACAGGAATTGCTGGTAGTTTGATTTTGTGGCAACATAATTTCATATTTTTCAACCATTTAAAGTTGTTAAAAATAGTAAAAGTTAAAAAAGAATACAAATTAAAGATAAAGCTACAAAGAAACTACACGCAAACGCCTCGCTTTTGGTGGAAGTGTTCGTTGAACTGATTGTTGCACACCTTCGACATCAGTTCCATGAGGCTATCGCCGCACTGATTATACATGACCAACCCGCTGGCCTCCGCCTCCGAGGCTCCCAGGAGCGGAATAAGGATCAAGGCGAGCATAAAGCAGGACAGCTTGGTCGATGGATGCTTTCTCCCAAGACGCTGGATAGATGTGATGCACTGTCTGCTGGTCACATCCGCTTTTATACCCGCCAGCGCAGCAGCGGTGACTTGTCAGAATGCTTTAGTCCTTATGGGGTCGATGGGTGTCCTTTTAATGCCAGTACATCGAATGACGCTTGGTCTAATTTATGCACTTAACACACCTATTACACATGCAACAGGTTGGGCTCTAAGAATAGTCCAAGAAAAGGTACCTTTTATTTAGGAAAAAGCTAAAATATTGGTGACCTCATGTCTTAAAGTTTAAGATTAAGATTTGCGTAGATCAAGTAAGATTTATAAATAGTAGTTTTATGTTTCTGAAGCCTGAAGTTATTTTATGAAAATATTAATAACTTGGTATTATTACATCAAGAAGAAGATCTCTAAGAATATTAAACAAAAGCATTTATTTCCCTAAAGATTTTTATTAAATACATCTATATACATACATATATCTTAGAAAAATCATGATATTTCTGCTTTTAATTAATTTTAACTATATTTTCATGTTTTAAAAAAACATACAGCATTTCATTTAATAAATTTTTATAATGTAACCCAAAATTATTATTATATTGAACGTCAGTTCCCATCACACCTATTTAAATAAATATTGAAATATTGAAAACTTTGCCAAATCAAAATGAATATATTATATTTTATACAATTTTTTTCCCAAATATAATATTTAATACAAATATTTTTCTTATGTACTGAAACATTTGAGTTGTACAAGAGCCAGAAAATATATATCGCTTACGAATAGCTTAGCGGCACAAGTCATGATATACATTTGAAATAAATAAAATAAGACCTCTGATGATCTAGAAAAATAATAACTATCTGCTCCTGAATTTTTCCCAATTAGTTCAATGTCATCATTTTGTTTTCTTGTGCGATTTGCAACACTTTTATTAATTATTAAATGCAGTTCGCTTGAGCAAAGATAAATACATCTCAAATATATATATAATACTATATAAATGCCATAAACTGTTATATTTGATGATAATAGCACATGTTTTTAGTGGCAATAGGCCATTATTTCGCTGAGACTGCACTTCTTGGTGCAACACTCGTCCGCAATGAGTCGGGAGAGACGCCGAGTGGCCATCAGGGAGCTTAGCCGGGGATGATGGGGTCTAATCACAGCCGCCTCCTCGCTCCTAAAGTCTCCCATGTTGTCCACATAATCGAATAGATTCAAATCGTTCTCTGCGAAACAAGAAATTATTATTACATTTATTTATTATTTACTATTCGTTACTCACTGGAGGTGGCGCGCTTGTGAATGACGTGCACGTTAAATCCATTGACGCACAAGTCAATCATTAGGTTGGACAGTCCATCGCCGCACTTGTTGAACATTATGCTCTCGCTGCTGTACACCGTCTCGAGGTGGCCCAGGATTGGCACCAGCAGCAGCAGCAGGTGGATCAAGGAGCGGGACATGCTTTCGGCCAGGATGCTGATTGGAATGTGATGCACTGGCATCCGCCGGTCGCCACTTTTATACCCGCCAGCGCAGCGGCAACTTGTCGGAATAGATTAGTCCTTTTGGGGTCAAAATTCTTTTCAATGCCAGGACATCGCAGGATGCTAGAACTAATTTATGCCCACAGTATTGCGTATTGCAAGCACTCAGCTCTCCTTATTCTTACGACGCATCCAAAAATAATAACAAAGACGGGATTTGTTTTTAGCTGTAAATATAGTAAATAATAAACAACGCAAAGATTTTAAAATGCTTTTAAACTCTACATAATTGCAGATGTGCTATTTAAACTTCTATATTGTAGTTAAGAGTATTTATGGTGCCATTTTTTATAATAAAAAAGGATACAGTAATTACAAGGAATCTATCGAGAGAGCCCTTTTCAAATCAAACTAGAAAAGAATATTTTTTAGCCCAAAAAAAAAAAAATATAAGAAGAATGCATGTTAAAAACAAATATAAATTTGTTTAATTACATTTTTGCTGTAACCAAATATATTTTATTATAAATATTCCCTTATTTATCTTTAAATGAATAATTAAAGAAAAATCAAAATAGTTTTCCAAACTCACCTGCATCGAAAGCAGTCTAAGCAGTGCGTGTTTGAACTGCTTTCACACGATCGGCAAAGCAGTGTATCAAGCAGCGTCACCGCAAAATTCAAAATGTATTCAAATCTTTTTCAATCTTCCCATATCATTTACTAAGAATTGTCTTGTTTTTTCTACATCTTCAGGATTGAAGTCGACGAACAAATCACGAAGCCCCTGAACTTGGCCAACTCGGCCGTTCTGCGCGCTGTAGAAGAGGAAGAACAACAAGCCAAATGTGGTAAGATTTAAATATTTTTGTAGGAAATGTTTTGTGTGCGAGCGTTTTTTATGTTTCACACAAAACCTGAAAAAACAATGTAGAACATTCAACAAAAGACAAACATAGCCACTTTGCGTCCCAGTTTCCGTTCTTGTCCAGAAATCGATGTGTGTTATTTTGCAGATGATTTTAATTAAGAAAAAACGGGCCTTTGTTCGGCCGCATAAAAGATTTTTATCCTGCCCAAAGACAGAGCCGTCAGCGGCAGCGGGGAGAGGGGGATGCTGCCTCACTGCATCATGCCCCGCACCAGCAGCTGTTGGACCAAATCAAGACGGACTTCCTCAGCCACCAGCAGGACATCACCATCGATCGGGACACGGTGCTGAAGATCAATCGTCTGGCCACCAAGCGGCATCTGCTGAAGCGCGATCACAGCTGGCCGCCGACGGAGCAGGATGTGAGCTCTAATCCCGACCAGAGTCACATCATCACCTCTGCCTATCCCTCGTACAGTATTGAGGCTCTGAGGGAGAAGTTCCAGAATCCCACGAGGATCATTGAGCCCACGGCCAAGCAAGTGAGGGAGCAGCGACAAAGGGAAGGTCGCTCCAAGGAGCGATCCAAGACGCCTCAAATTCCATGTGGTGGAGATCGAGAGCTGGCCGAAATTTTCCCGCTGTCCACACCCGTGTCCAAGGGCTTTTCCGCTCCGGAAACCAAGGCCGCGGACGTGGACTTGGGTCTGGTGGCTCCGCGATGTGAATACTACGAGCAGCTGGCCCACAAGCGACCCACGACTCCCGTTCTGCCCACGCCAGCCACGCCCTATCGTCCCCGGCCCAAGCGACAAGCCTACTCCCTGGATCGCGGCCGCTCCCGCAAGCGGGCAGTGGGACCAGCTCCAGAGCTGCCACCTCCGAAGCCAAGGAGCGCCAAGCCAAAAGTGCAGCGTCGTTGCATCAAGCTGGCCACCGAGGTGAAGATCTCCTATGGCCACGAGGGTGACAGCGAGGAGGAGGCGGCAATCACCGCCGGACATGAGGTGGACTTGGAGGCCGTGCCGCTGCCACCAATCCCAGCTGGCGCGGATCTCACTCAGCCGAAGACAGCGGGTCGAGCGGTAATTGACAACCTGGCAATTAAGCAGCAGCAGCAGATGGCTCTGGCACTAGCCACCAATGGGGCCATCACTCGTCCAAGTGCTGGCCCAGAGCTGGCCACTCGCATTGTGCCCGTTCGCGTGGAAGCGTCGCAGGATCCGGCTGCCAAGTGTCCAAGTGCCCAGCAGATCTACGACGAGGCCTGCTCATATCTGCAGGATCACGAGGAGATGGAGGAGCGACAGCCTTCGCCAGCGCCCACCTATGTGAGTGCCACCAGTGGGATCAAGCTGCTCCAGCGTCAGCCCAGCTCTCCCACCACACCAACGCCGCCGCCGCCGCCGCCACCACCACCAGTGATGCGTTCCAAGTCGGGGCCAGAAGCAGAGCTCAAAGTCAAACAGTCGCGCCGACAGGGTGGCGTCTTTAGGCTGGAAACCGAGACGGAGAAGCAGCACGAGGCGCACGTGGAGATTGCCCAGCTGGAGGCCAAGTATGCTCACATTCAGCAGTCCATAGCGGAGCATCTGCTCCAGATCGATGCCTACATGGAGAATGCAAAGCAGGCGCTGCAGCGGAGTGTGCAGACCACTCCCGTGCCCACAGCTACTCCGCCACCACCCACTCCGCCGCCACCTCCTCCACCTCCGCCACCAGCTCAACCCCTGCGACCCATTAGTTCGGGAAGTAACGATTCCTGGGACATCTTCGCCCACCGACAGTCCCCCATTTTGTCCGAGGAGAGTCCCTTGCAGGCCATTCTCCGCCAGATTTACACCCGGGCAGCGGGACTACCTTCTAGTCTGCCCAAGGAAGTCAAGGAGGTAGCACAAGAGGAGGAGGAGGATGAGTCCCTCACCGAAAACGTTCCCATTGTGGAGCAGGCTCTGGAGGATCTGCACAAGATTGCAGTGGCTTTGGAGCGAAAGGAGGAACCGATGGTGGCACAAGAGCAAATGCACGTTGTGCTCCGGACAACGCCAGCTGCCGTTGAAGCCCAACACGTAGTCATTGAGGACGAGGACATCGAGCAATATCGACACGTATCCGATGTAATTGCCAACTATGAGCAGTTGGCCAAAAAGGAGTTCGAGGAGTGGCAGGAGGAGCAGGTGGCCAAAAGGGAGAAGGACGCCAGAGAGGCGACGCCCAAAACGGAGCTAAGGAAAGCCATTGAGGAGCAGTTGGCCAAAAAGGGTTTAAGAGAAGGTAACAAGGCATTATTGGGAGAAGGAAATAACAAGGAACTGCTGCCAAAGCTGGTGAAAAAGGATGACAAAGAGGAAGCACATGCCAAAAGTGAGCTCCGGGAAGGCAAAGAAGAAGCGCCTGCCAAAAGTGATTCCAGGGAAGGAAAAGGACCTGCCAAAAGTGAGATTAAAGAAGGCGAAACGGAACTTAAATCAATCGAGCAGTTAGTCGAAAGTAAAGAGGAGCTAAACAAGAGTAGATCCCAGCTAGATCTATCAAAAACTAAAGATCAGGAGCCGACCCAAACCTGTGCCCACGATGCCTTCTCATCCACCTACTGTCCCTGCTGCGATGAAATGCGCTGCTCGCCCAATAACTGGGCCAAGCTTACCAAGGCGGATCAGTGGCGCATCGCCAATCTGCACAACGAACCGCTGGAGAGCTACAAGGCCACCTATGAGATCCGCAGTCCCTACATCTCCAGACAGATCTCCTGGGAGGACACTCAATCGGCTGCTGCAGAGAAGACTGCAGCCCCCACCGAGAAGCTGCAGCGCCAGCGCAGTTTTGTGGAGATTGTGACCACTCCAGCTCCGGACTCACCGCCTCCATCGCCACCGCCACCGCCTCCTCCTCCGCCCCTGCCGCTGCCCATTGCCAGCCTTCGGGAAAAGGAAATCACCTGGGAGAGGAGTCGTTCGCCCAGCCCGCTGCCCTCTCGCAAATATCCCGCTCCTCTCATAGAAGCACCTCAGCGAGCCAGCTCACCCTTTGGCCTGAATCCTGTACCGGGTAAAGCTTCTCCGTTGCCCGCGAATCTGACGCCGACATTTACGCATGTGCCGCAGCTGGATGGCCACAACATTGGACTGCTGGTAAAGACCGCCACGGAGCCACTGCAGCAGAGCATGTCGGCATCCTCCTCTATGCTAGCAGCCACTCCGCCGGCCACGCCGCGTCTAATGGCCCAGCCATCGCCCTTCGAATTCCCAAGTCAGGACTCGCACAAGTTCAGGTCGCTGGCTTCCTTCGACGAGGTCCAACGGGGGGACTTCAACGTGAATCGCTCCTTCGACAATGTATCGCCACGTCCCTATCTGGGCATTGAAGGTTCGTGGGATAACCCGCAGACAAGTTCCCCGTCTTCCTCTGTGTCCGATCTAACCTGAACCGATGTGTATTCACCCCAAGTGTTGTGTCTATATGTGACTTAGTGGGTGTTGTTGAATCAGAATCACTTGGCAAATACGTTCATGCCAGAAATCATTATATTTAAAGAGAGAAAGAGAAATAGAGGTTTCATGCACTTTGATTTATGACTCAGGCGCCGGATAATAACATCCTCCAACAAATTCTTTTAAAGTAAAGTCTGCGAATGTTTTCCATATTTTCCCATTGGTTTCCTCTCTTCGAAGACAACACTAAAAGAAATATGTGTATCTACAAGTTCCATTCCACGCTCATTCATCTTATTCGTTTTATTGGTAGATCATATGTTTCTATTTTAGAATTATATTGCTCACTTTTAGAGCAGTCTTATGTCACGCAGACTTTTTTTTATATAGAGAAGATTTGCAGCCCAGACTTTTGGATGATTTAGAACCCAAAACGAAAATAATAATTCCTTCATATTCCCATCATTACGCATACTTGTATCTATCTAATGGTTTGAGGATTTATTAACGACTCTAGATACTTTCTAGAAATGTTTTCTTTGAAATGTAAACAAGCTCTGCTCGTTTATATTTATGCTAAGATCAATATCGGGCTAAGCATGTGCAAAATGAATGACTTTTTGGGGCCATAATGAAAGATATTGTATGTAAGCAAGCGAAATGTCTTTTATCTGTGACGTTTGGCGGCCCTCAAAATGATTTTGTTGCGTGGCTAACGAGCGGGCCAGAAGTACCTATTATACCAGATAATTGTACGACTATGAGTTACAATTTTGCTAATAATTTTAATGAGCCAACTTTTGTCGTACACCTGTGTGAATACGTTTAAAAACAGATTTGTTTTAGTTCGCCCCAAAGATGACAGCCGTTTAAATTTAGCCACCGCCACCCCTTGAGTCATGTACTAAATCCGCCGCTGCCACAAGATGGATGATAGATAGTTAGTTCGGGATCTTGCGAGGAGGCGAGTATATCCCCAAGATAAATGGGAGGCGGGGGGCCAGTCTAGCCAGAACAATAAACACCAGGCAGCACCAGCAGCAGCAGCGTTATATAGATCTGGGCATAGATCCGCAAATATGCGAAACCTATATCTATATATATAGATGGCTGAGGTGGCAAACACCTTGAGATCGTCTGCTGCCGCGAGTGAGCGAGTGGGCAAGTTCGGCGGAGGTGCTATAGTGGCATTTCAAGGTGCGGCCCACAAATCAAGAAAATCGAAGGTGTAAACAATGCGGAAAAGTGGGCCAGGATCCCGCTCTCGGGCTCGGTGATGATGTAGACCCAAAGACCAAGATCAACCTTGTTAGCGGACCCTCGGGCAGCCTCAGACTTTTCCTCGCCCACTTTTCCACTCTCTCTTTTATTTTTGGGAGATCTCAAAGGCCGCTGCGATCTCTTAGCTCATCGACGAACATCGGACGAAAATCGGCTCGCCCGCCCGCCGAGTGTGTGGGTTGTGTGTTTTTCAACTGTATCTTGGCCATCTCGAACCCGAATAATTTCACTTAGTAGCATACATCGAAGGCAAACATATCGCAGCGCGAACGATCAACGAATTAGCAAATAGAAAATAGAAATAGAAATTCAAATTGGGCAAAAACGAACGCGAATCAAATCAAATCAAATCGAATCGAATCAACAAATAAAAAATCAATACGCCGCGTTACCGAAAAGCCGAAAACAATTTTTAATTCCTCAAATTTTCAACGATAATCGATCCATACAATAACCCCCACCGAAAGATCAACGAAAAGCGCGCCGATTTGCTAAAAAGATATCATAATACTGTTTGTGGTGTTCCCCGAGAGTCTCGAATCTTGAATCTCCAATCGCAGAAATCGATTGATTGCACCTTGAGGGTTATATAACGCTCTCGACTTTCCCAATTTCTGCGTTGCGTTGCGAGCAAGTCAAAAAATAGCCGCAAAATAAAGAAATAGCAACATATACATCGCGTTTATATACGTGTATTTGTTATTTTTGATATCTATACGAGAATATTTTTATTCTTACGCAAAGCCCCAATCGGGACAGCGAGAGATATAGCGATATATAACCATGGTGGCACAGTGGAAGATCATCAACGAGAACTACAAGAATCTGGAGGGTAAAGACCACACTAAAAGCGTATCCCATTTAACCACTAGCTGTTGGTGTTAATGTTGGTGTTGTTGTTGGTGATGTTGTTGGTGTTGGTGTTGGTGATGTTGCCAATGCAGCGCGCTGGGCAACATGTTGCCAGAGTGCGCTGATTGGGAGCAACCAACCTCATCATCATCATGAGTAATGTCAAATTCTTGGCTTTCAACTCGTTCGCACCATCTAAATTTAGACATATGATTTGCAGAAACTGCCCACTGTGTGGTGGCTATAATTTTTAATTGGCTTAAATCATTTTCAAATTGTTTGCGCTAGCTGTATCCAAGGTTGCCCCGTGACGCCCACATTTTGGCCGCATTTTGTTGAATGTTGAATATTGTTCATGTTGTTTCTGTTGTTGCACAGCAGCTGCAGTCTGCAGCCTGCAGGCTGCAGTTGTTCAAGAATTCCGAGTATTTATCGTTACCTTTTGTGTGGCTCATTTCTTTGTAAACAGGCTACAAGCGCGTGGCCTGGCCCCCGGCCTCCGAGGAGCGGATCATCCGGGAGTTCACCCCCCAGCCGCAGACGCAGAGTCCGGCTCCGGGCACCGGCGGTTACTATCCCCAGGCCCAAGCCCAGGCCAATGCCAACGCCGCGCCGCAGCCAGCTGCTGCCCCAGCACAGGTAATTAAACCTTTTCCCCACCGCGAATTTACCACCAATGAACTGTACATATAGTAAATAGAAAATAGTATATAGTAAATATATATATGTGTAGTAGTGTTGTGTGTGTCCCTCGGAGGTGTGTAAATATAATTGTGCCCGAAATTTGCGTCTCATTCGGTGAGGCGTGAGAGGAGAGCAGCACCTACCTGTACATAGCAATAGCATTCCAGCCACGAAAGCCACATCCAAACACCATCCCCCCCTAACCACAACGCACTGACAACTTGCAGGGTCCCATTTATAACAACGTCCAGCCACGCTCCACCAGCTCGAACAGCACCTCGAACAACTACTATCCGCCGCAAAATGTCCACGTTCCCGATAGATATCCCAGCCAGGAGCCCGTGCAGTATACCCAGGCCCAGTTCAATCGGCAGCGCTCGAGGGAACCTGTAGCCGCACCAGTTTCGGCGTCGGTGCAGGTTCCAGCTCCAGCTCTTGCCTCCGATTCGAATGGCTATGGCCAGTATTCGCAGGCCAGCTATCCGCAGGAGCCAGCACTCCAGGCGGCTAACAACGTGGGCGGCGGCTGGAAGCATATTGGTGCTCCGCAGGCCAAGTCGCACAGTGACTATAACATCGGTGGAGCGCCTGCCCCAACGGGCGGAGCATATCCCCCGTTCCAGCAGCAGCAGCAGCAGTACCAGCCGAGCTATCAGCAGGTACCGTCTTGGCCGGAATGGATCCGCTCTTGAACTTGGCTTTTGGCAGCAACGCGATCAGTGGCTACAAATTGCACGGCCCATCTCTATCTTCAGCTGAACTTCTTTTCCTTCTTCCTTTTATTTAGACACTTACTAACCTCCTTTCCCTTGGCTTTAACTAAATTTCTACATAGTTAGGCACTAACTTAGATCCTACACTCTTTTCTTGTACATTTACTAACGGTTCTATCGTAGACATTCATTAAGTACACTAAATACTTTATTTAACAGAATTTATTTGGTATTTCTAGAAGGTTTTAAAATGATTTTGATAGATTTTTCTGAGGAATTAAAGTCACATGTTAAATTGGTTGTCAAATATTGAACTAAAATAAAGAAATTTGTAAGATACTTGACTAGTTTATAACAAATTAAAAGAAAAAATTAATTAAAAAAGCTTTTACAAACGTAAGAAACTTTATAAAAGTACTTTAAATATTTTAATTGTTGAATATCCATTATAATTACATTAATCAATATATTCTTTGATAGCTAAACTTCTTTTTAATCGCAAAAACAACTCAATCTAACATATAATTATTATTTCCAACGAATCTTTATATTTAAAACTTAGTATTTTTAATATCTGATCTGATTCAAGATCGTAAATTACCTAAAACTCGTAGTATATCTGTATTAACAAACATAATGCACGCATAGAGCTTTACTAATCGCTGTTTATATGCATATAGAACTTACTTAACCCATTGGCTTAACCCACTGCTTTCGCTTCTTTCTCTTGCCACTTTCAGCTGTAAACTGCGCAAAAATAAAACGAACTTATCCAAAACACTAATCAACACTTAAACCGAAACTAAACCACCCAACCTCTAACTAAGGTCTTCTGTCTATCTATTCTCGATTTCCGACATACTCTATCTGTCCGTCTACATCCAATGTGTATGCACCTTCCCAACGCACTATAAATCTATATATTCAAACCATAACCTGTGATCGAAAACCATGACACCACCATGCACTCGCACCACCTGAAACACCTGAACCACTGCACCCACCGATTGAGCAGCAGCAGCAGCAGCCGTACGGTGCTCCGTCTTACGATGGCTACCAGCAACAGCCACCACAGCAGCAGCAGCAGCAGCAACCTGCTCCACAGTGGCAGCAGCAGCAGCAGCAACCTGCTCCACAGTGGCAGCAGCAGCAAAAGCCTGCTCCACAGTGGCAGCAGCCTCAGTCGCAGGCTCAGCCTCAGACTCAGGCTCCCTACCAACAGCAGCAGCAGCCACAGTGGAACCAGCAACAGCAGCCATCGTACCAGACCCCACCGTATCAACAGCAGCAGCAGCAACAACAGCAGCCATCCTATTACCCACAGCAAAACGGTGGCTCGACCTTTGCTCAACCCCAATATAATTCTTATTCGCAGCCACAGCAGCAGCTTGGCCAGCTGCCCTACTCGCAGGATCAGACCGATCTGCAGCAGCAGCAGCAGCAGCCGGGTGCCTACGCTGGTCAGGATAGCTACCGCGGCGCCAGTCCCGGTATCATCACCCTGCGCAAGGAGGCACCCGTTAGCCAGCAGCCAGCGCCAGTCTATACTTCGCAGCCAGCCGCCGTCAGCTATCAAGGTGAGTTCTAAGGAAAGAAACATTTTTAAAATATTTTTGTTGATTTAAAATCGATTTTTGAAAAATTCCTTTGATTTAAATTGTAAATATCAGTTTTATTTTTTATAAAAAAGGCTTCACAGGCAAAGAGAAATGTTTCTCTAGATATTCCTTAATTTGTAATAAAAATAAGTGAACAAGCACGTGCTTGTTAGGTTAGGATCGATAATAGAAACTAAAGGTAAAGAATGCGTATTAAGTTGGTTAAGATTAAAGTTTTTAGTTTAGGAAGGCTACTATATATAATATGATAATATCTATAATATAATATAATATATATAATATATATAATATATATAATATAATAATATATATTACTTATTTCTCTTACCATCAATTGTAATTCCAGGAGGCAGCAAATTGCGCGGAGATTTGAAATGGCCACCACCGGAATACAAGGAGGCTGCGGCTCGCGAGAACGAGGAGCGTCGCCAGTTGGCGTTGGGCCCCGTCTGCCGTCCCAGGAGAATTGCCAAGGTAAGTTAGGATCTCCTCATAAGAGGCTTTTTTGTAACTAAAATATATTTATATATGATATTCCCGCCCAGGACTACACCACCTTCTTCGCCAAGCATCAGTTGAACAATGGCTATCCCAGCTACAAGGTGCCACCCGGCACTCAGCACATGTGGGGCTAAGATGGGCGGCAAGTTGGTGGAAACAACATCAACATCAACAACAACAATATATATAACAGCAAATAATTCAATGGAACCCACTTCATCATAATAATAATACTGCAAACGATCATGTATATGTTACTAAAACGAATCACTAACGAACCAATTTATATATATTTACATATATATTTATAGGATATATGCAATTGTTATACTAATCCTAAAAGAACCACTAACGACGCCATATATATACTACATATATTACGAAACGAACCCATGTTAGGTGAATGCAATACTACAGCAACAACAACAACAACAAAAAACGTGGTGATTCCATCCCATGAGTCATCTTTGGCATTTGACATCATCCCAATCGTTGAGAGGGATTTCGGATCTTTCGAACAGAGACCCCACTCCCATTCGGTGGCGATGACAATGCAGGCGATGACTCGCGGGCATGGAAGAAGCCACCAACGATATTCTCTATGTACCCATACTATATACACATATTTGGAGCATGTGCATATAGTATGGCTAAGATAGCAGATCGGATAACAGAGCTATATATATACTCAACAATATATAGACTAGATTCTAAGATGATTGTTACACTGTTACACTAGCAAATGAAATGGATACGACCCAAGACGGAAACTGATAATGAGATTGAACCTTGTCTTAGATGTAAGCCGCACTACTAAACTAATCTATTTATTATCAGCATATTCTTAACCCAGATCCTGGCGAGGCAATTGTGTGTTAGCTCAAGGTCGAGGAGGCGGTAGCCATCCCGAAACTAATTGTAAATTGTAAAGCGATCGACCTTTTGAGCTGCCCGCCGAGGATTCTCAATGTTTTTAATGTTTGAGTTTGCATGCTTTTCGCTTATATCTATTCTATATGCACATATATATATATATCCGTATATATATATACTACAACGATATTGTTAAAACGAGCAAATTATGAAAAAACCTGTCAATGAACCCGTAATTAAGATAGTTATACAAGAGATCAGAACGAGGGATCTGTGAGTTCGAGATTGCCAATCACAAGCAAGGATAGAAAAATTAAAGAGCCCGTCCAGAGCGTTCCCCTTCCCGACCCTCAAGGTTGGCGTCTCAGTCCGCCAGCTACGCTGGCTTGCCAGTGCCCCCGCCAGAGAACGAGTGCCTTCCCCTTAAGATCCACGGAAGATGCACTTGGGGCCAGAGCAAGACACCACTGGCAATAATATGAGGATGCCTTTGCCTGCTGTACGTGGAGCCGCGGACTCAGTGCCTGCCTTGGAGGCTGGACGATGGGAATATGAGGAAGGCGGGCCACAAAACTCTCAGACTTAACCAAATCACAACGACCAGCAATGTCTAAAATGAAAGAAACCCCTAAAACTTACACACTACGATGTATAACTAATATGAAAAGAGGAATCTAAATAAACGGCAAGTTTTGAATACTCGCGACGAGAAGAACGACGCCCGAAAACGACTTTTCAGTTGGGTTACATGGGGTTGGTTGGGTTCACTTTATTTGAAACGTTTCGCATTCGATGGCTAAAACTTAATAATAATCATAATATTATTAGATCGTATTAATAAATAACTAAAGGTAAGGCCAAAAATTAACTTCCAACGCTCTCCCCCTTTTTTTTTTTTTTTTGTGGCACTTTACATTCATTCCGAAATTAAATGCAAACGGAGCTGCAAGGGGAAACTTGGAACTAAAATATAGGCGTGTTTAGTATCCATATAGTATATATATAAAACACTTGGTTAACTACATTTTGCAACAGTCAGCTAAGGCCGAGACGCATACGATTATGTATATTTAAGATCCTCCTCCCACCCGTCCTTGTAAAACAATTTGCAACAAGTAATTTCATGCGATGACCAACTCCTTTGCGACGGCTTGATTTTGTGTTTAGTTCTGGTTCTAAAAATTCAATTAATCACGACTGCCCCGCGCCACTTCACTCTCCTCCCTTTAATCAGTGTCCACTTCTCACTCTGTGCACTTGGATTCATATTTTTGTTTCTTTTTTTTTTTGTTGGAAGAGCTGCCCTCGTAAACATTAGTGATTGATTGATTGATGGGTTTGGTGTGTAACATGCTCCTCCTAGTTGCTCGACGGCTCCAGATCCATATTCAGGCTGGCACTGTCTGACGGGGAGGTGACTGGTGACTTTTTCGCCAAAGAGCTAGTGAAGCGGCCGGAGGTGGATGCGGAGGCCGAGCCCGAGGGCCGGCTATCCGAGGTTCTGGCATCCTTGTCGTCATCATCCTCGTCGGCGTCATCCTCCTCCTGAATCAGCTTCCGGGCGAGCTTGACGGCCTCGAATTCGCGATAATGGGCCTTGCGTCGTCGCTCGAATTCGCGCCGTCGTTCTGCAAATTCAAGTGTTGTGAATACATGTGAGTAATCAATGGAATTGAAGTGGCACTTACGTCGCTCCTCCTCGCTCAGCTGCTGATCGTCGCCCGAAGAGCCGTCGTCTTCGATGCTTTCCGTAGACGGTGGTGTATTGGCCGCAATGCGAAGTCTATAAATAATTGTATAATTTAGCAATCTGCCTATTGTATAGACTGTTAACCGCACAAGGCTGTCATAATTCATAGAACATTGTTAATTACTTAAGTAATTGAAGTCAAACTGACCAAATATTTAGCATTAATTGTTGATAATAATCGTACTTGAATTGAACATGCTTCATTACGATAAAAATCTCCCGAAAATTTCGAATTTTAAATCCTTTCCGCTTGGCCTACGATAAAGTCTGAATCATTTTCTGAAGGCCCTCGCTTGGGCAACTATGACAACCTGGTGACCAGGACTCCGCCTCTCTCTTACTTCTCCACCAGCAGCTCCGTGTCCAGCTCGTCCCTGTTGTCTTCGTAGGCCTCCGTGTAGTTGTATGGCGTTTTGGGTTCATCGATTTTCATGTGTCCATAGTCCTTGTCGGCCGGATGGAACGTCTGCAGTACGTTTAGCTCATCGAACTTGGCACTTTTCCGAAAACTTTTCGGCGGGAGAGAGGAAAATGGGATTGATTTAAAGTGGTCTCGCCTTGGATTTATTATACTTTACCTGGCTCCGGACTTGTCGAAGCTGCGCGATGTCTTCAGGATGCCCTTGCAGGGCAACTGTGGACTGGGCTGGTTCTGCATTCTCGCAATGATCGGCGGAGGCCTGTGTACCTGCAAAGAAGCAAAACGAAATTTGATGTCAGTCGCGGTCAGAGCACGCGCATAATTACGTCAGGTGGTTGGGAGCTGCTTTTATTCGTCATAAAGTAATAGCTTCTGCTGCTTGTTGTTGCTGCGGTGCGGGTGCTGCTGCGTGATGATCGTAAAACACCGAAAAGGACAACCCACTGTAATTGCGTCGCTGGCCAGTTTGGAAGGGCACAGGTAGCTGCGCCGACACTTACGCCACCACCACCGCGATTCGGGGACCGTGCCCTTGGGGGGGTCGCTTTCGCCACTTGCAACGCCACCCACTGGGCGGTGTCAGAGTAGCCAGCGTAGCTGTCGCCGCCCCCGCCACCAACTACCATCCCACGCGTCGCTCGGTGGCCATCTGTCTGACCTTACTTACTTACTTGCGCTTGTCCTCCTCTTCCGTTAACTGCAGTTGCTGCAATTGCAATCGTCGCCTCAATCCCTGCAGGCGTCCAGCGAGCGCATCGAGAGTGGCAACGGTGGCTGGTATCCTATGCGTTAACGTAGAATTTTGGGATCTTGGTTACTAACTAACCACTGTGCTTAATTTCGACTTTTGTCGTTTTTGAACGGCAAACAAATGGAATCCGGTATTAATTCTAACAATTCGAGAACTAGAGCTGGACCGATACTCGATGACGCACTCCTGGGTTATCGCAAGGCATAGATTACCGTAACAATCGATACTGCCGGCTATCGAAGTCGAACATTATGTCTCATTTCCGGTATTGTTAGAACATTTTGTAAAAATGTATTTATTTTTATTGTTTAAATGCTGAAATTTGTACCAGTTTAATTTAATTGTTTTTGTTTATGTTTTTTTATATCAGTTCTGATTAATTTAGCAGTAAAAACATGTTATCCCATAAAGAGTTAATTTTTCATACAAATTTTTCTTCTCTAGTCTAGTTTCTTTCTCTAGTTATTCTTGTTTAAATATTCAAAACTTATATATAAAGTTTATTTTCGAAAACGGCAACAAGCTCTACTAATAAATTTATTACTAACTAATTTAAACTAACTATAATTTGAAAGTACCGCCTATCAATTTGATATCAATTGCTAATATCGATTTCTTCTGCTGTATCAAAGTTTGCTGTATTTTTGTCGTATTACACTTGGGTCACACTGGCGCCAATAAAAGTTAAAGTTTTTATTTCAACAGTGAATTTAAAGATAATTAGACGGGCAATTGTGCGATAAGAAACCTAATAAGCAGAGCAGTAAAATGTTCAATGGTCAGCTCAAAGAAGTGTTTACCAAGCAATCCACAATTTGTCAGTTGGCAGTATTTTCTTTTTTTGTTTTTTAACTTCGCCGAATTGCGCCTCATTCCTGTACATTTCGAAAAGGAAAATTTAGTAACTGTTCCATGCAACACAGTCATTGTCAAATGACAGTCATTGTCATAGTTCACTGATTAGAGGGAAAACGGGAAAGCACGGAAAATGTGGGGAAAGTAAGAGGTGGGGGCAATGGCGCATAATCAGAATCAGATCTGTGGCTGAGGGGTTAGCTGTCCGCTCCCGATTGGCCAAACGGGCGATGCCATGTACCGCTCATCCGACGTGTACTATTGATTTCTTGGCAGCCGCCAACTCACGCCACCCACAGCCGCCCCATGTAAACTTAATTGCCTCTTCTTTTCCTGTCATCAGGTTCATCGCATCCACATAGCCAGTAATCTCTCTCACCAATCCAAGCATCTCATCTGCCCGAGTAACCGCGAAAAAAGGGTGCAAAGTTCAAGCAGCATCCGTCAGCAGCTGCTGCTACCATGTCTTGGCTGGCCTTTGGAACTTTGGCCACCGGCTTCGGTACTAGCTTAGTAGCTTCACTAACATCTCTTTGTCTTGTGTTGTTTTGTAGTCTAGTCCCCCAGAAAGTCTCTCCGTCTAGTCTCCCTCTTGATCTCTCACCCAAATGATTCAATTAATGTGTGTTTTCCCCACTTGCAGTTCTTCAGCGTTTGCTGGGCGGCGATCAGCCGGCCAACAAGGTGTTGGAGATCAAGAGCGAGTCGCTGGGAACGCTGCAAGTCCTAGCCCGAGATGATGCCATGGTCTTGTTTGCACCGCCGTTCAATAGCAACGATAACAAGCGGGCGCTGTACGAGATTGTATTGCAGCGACCCACCTCGGACTCGAATACCACATCCTTCAGCCTGTACCGGTCGCCAGTGCAGGCGGAGGCCGAGGAACGCTTCAATGCCTTCATACAGCGGCTGCCCGTGTTTGTTAGCATCGTCAAGGAGGTAACTGGTCATGAATTAAATATAATATATAGGATTTAACTTCTAATAACCTCTTCATCCCGTAGTACTACAATGTATATGGCTTGCAAAAGACCTGCGACGCGCTGGCGGAGAATCCTTCCTGGTCGCTGGCCCATTTAATTGCTTTCTTTAATCTGGTGGATTATATAAGCAATCCAAAGGTTCTGCAGTGCGTGGAGAGTGCTGATCCCACCACCCTGGTGTCGCCCTTTCAGGTGGCCATCAAGCAGGGTCACATGGAGATGGTGAAGGCGCTGCTGCCCCTCAGCAAGCTGGAGCACCTGGATATCAATAGCAATTCCGTGTACCACTATGCCGCCAGCACCACCAAGGAGATTATCAATGTAAGCTGACAGAAATCTTATCTCTATCAGGTCAGAATAATTCCGATTTTCTCCCCTAAAAGCTAATCACCGACAAGAGCACCGTGAACCTGAACCACGTCAACTCGGATGGCTATACGCCGCTGCATGTGTCCTGTGTCACCGACAAGCCAGAGTGCGTGAAGGCTTTGCTCCTGGCCGGCGCCGATGTCAATCTCAATGCCAAGGATATCAACAAGATCCACAAGACATCGACCCCCACCTCGGTGGCCACATTTCTGCGCACCAACGCCAGCAAGCTCTACACGCAGGACATGAAGTATGGCGGCACACCGCTGCACTGGTGTTCCTCCCGCGAAACCCTGCACGCCCTCATTATGGAGGGTTGCGACATCAACTCGACCAACTTTGAAGGACGCACCGCTTTGCATGTGATGGTGGCGAGGAATCGTTTCGAATGCGTCGTCACGCTGCTGGCTCACGATGCGGATATTGATGTGCTGGACAAGGATGGCAATGCGGCGCTGCATATTGCCATTGAAAAGAAGCTAGTGCCGATTGTCCAATGCCTGGTGGTGTTCGGCTGTGACATCAATCTGAAGAACAAAGATGGCAAGAGCCCGCGCCATATGGTGGGCAACGATGCCAGCGGCAATAAGGAGGATGAGATCCTTTACATTTTGCACTCGGTGGGAGCCAAGCGGTGCACCGATAAGGGCTCCAAGTGTCCGCCTGGCTGCAATGCCAAGGGCAACTACAATGGCATTCCGCCCGAGGCACCCGAGTCCGTTGAGCAGCGCGAACACATCGAAACCATGCTGGCCAGCACAAGTCGCCAGGTGTTAGGCGGTTTCCTGGGCGCGGCGGCCAATGGAGTGCTGGAGAAGCCACCGCCGACACAGTAAGTTCTTAGGAAAATCGGTAATATATGTATATTATATATATATTTATTTTTTTTGTATTAAAGAATGCCTGTTGTGGTCGACACGGAGAAGGAATTGAAGGGGCAGAGCATCATGGACGCCCTGCTGGGCATGTTCACCACCAAGGTGAATGCCGATGAGCTGAAGAAGGACACCTCGTCGGGCAGTCTAGCCAGTGGCACAGCCACGCCACCCTCGGCCGAGGCCAGTCCGGAGCACTTGGCATCGCCCACCTCGCCCATTCCCATGGAAATTGGCGATAAGCCCTATGGACGTGGACGCCTGCTCTGCCTTGATGGCGGCGGCATTCGAGGCCTGGTCTTGGTACAGATGCTACTCGAAATCGAGAAGCTGTCGCGCACGCCCATTATCCATATGTTCGATTGGATTGCCGGCACAAGCACCGGGGGAATTCTCGCCCTGGCCTTGGGCTGCGGCAAAACGATGCGCCAATGCATGGGCTTGTATCTGCGCATGAAGGAGCAGTGCTTTGTGGGCTCGCGGCCCTACAACAGCGACTTCTTCGAGGCCATTTTAAAGGATAACCTCGGCGAGTTCAATGTGATGACGGATATCAAACATCCAAAGATAATGGTCACCGGTGTGATGGCTGACCGCAAGCCCGTCGATCTCCATTTATTCCGCAACTATACGAGCGCCAGCGACATTCTGGGCATTGTGACTTCCATAAGTAAGTAGATTTCCAAGCTCATTAAAAACTAATTACCTGGAGTGCCACCTTTTGTGGGTCCGTCTATAAACTACAAGTGAGTCACGATATGGCGTTGTGATGAAATCATTTACTGCCTCAAACGAACTTGGCTTAGCTCGTAACAAACCAAAGAATTAAAGATTTAAGCCCCTAATTAAGCTCCTTTGGTATCCAAGAACGTTTTATTTGATGTCTACTTAATTTCCAGATAATCGTCGAGTGCCTCCACCCTCGCCGCAAGAGCAACTGGTGTGGCGTGCCGCCCGTGCCACTGGAGCGGCTCCCTCCTATTTCCGTGCTTTCGGACGCTTCCTGGACGGTGGCCTGATTGCCAATAATCCCACGCTAGATGCCATGACCGAGATACACGAATATAACATGGCATTGCGCAGTGCTGGACGCGAGGCCGAGGCCATACCCATTTCCGTGGTGATGTCGCTGGGCACGGGCCATATACCAGTGACAGAGCTGAAGGATATCGATGTCTTCCGGCCGGAGAATATATGGGATACGGCCAGGCTGGCCTACGGCATATCCACCATAGGTGAGATTACTTAATGCGTGATTTACGTGAGATATTATTATATATATATATTCCTCCTTAGGCAACCTGCTGGTGGATCAGGCCACATGCTCCGATGGCCGAGTGGTGGACCGCGCCCGCGCCTGGTGCAGCACCATTGGCATACCCTACTTCAGGTTCAATCCCCAGCTGAGCGAGGACATCGCCATGGACGAGAAAAACGACCAGAAGCTGATCAATATGCTGTGGCACACAAAGGCGTATATGCACGCCAATCGCAACAAAATAATTGAGATGATCAACTTTCTGAAATAGCATGCAAGACGGATTTAGACCACACATTGTTTCTGTATTTAAATCTCTTTCCGGAAAGAGAGAGAGAGATCCTTTTTCGTCTCTTGTCTGTGTGTACTTTTTAGCTTCATTATTCTTTTTGACGTTGAGAGCACCTTTTCTGCGGTCTAAATCCTGTTTCCCCACCCACAATAATAACACTATTCCCAGGAACTTCCTTCAGATAACACGGAACAGCAACGCCCACCATCCTGAAACCTATGATTTCTTACGACAATTTCGAATTTTAACCCGTTCCCGAGGCTTTATCTCCAGAATTACCAAAACGAAATACGCTTTGCATTGTTGTGTTATTGGTTTTTAAGAAGGAATCTTATATAAATTATTTTCGATATTTGTATTATTATTAAACGCAAATCCATGTATTGAATGTTTAGCCCTCCAATTGAATTGTGAGTTGATAACGAAACATTCCGTGCCGCTTTGCTAGGAAATGCATATGAGTAGTTGAGCACGAATTTTTTGAATAAAACTTTTTAAGTGTGTAGAAACCCGTTTTTAATTGAATCGTTTTTAATTTAATGATCAGCTCAGCTATCTAAGCCCACAAAAATGTCGGTTCGAACAGAGATCGAAGGTTACTTGACTAATTGATATAATTAATGCAATAATAGTTCAGAATTTACCAAGAGAATAATGATTCTTAATGCAAGCAGATTTCGTTGGTTTCTACAAATAAAATGGGATTCCATTGGTATTTAGGAAATATAATAATAAGAAATTTAATTGAATATTAAATAAACATTAATTTATAGTTTAAATGTTTAGAAAATAAATAATACATTTTAGAAATAAAAGCATGAGTGTTTGATTTATAAAAATACGTTAATTACAACAATAATTCGTTATTGGTAATTAATATTAATATTTAATAACTTGATTTTCGAATTATGAACACATTTTTAAATATATAATCATTATATTTTTAAATTTTTATAAAAATGAGTAATAGTAGTATCAAGAAAATAAATGTTCTTGAAATTTATAAAACTCTTTAATTTTTATTTACAAAGAACATCGAAAAACTGTATTTCTTTTATTTTTTTTTAATTTTGTAGAACAATGAAGAAATTTTTGTATAAAGAAATAAAGTCTTATTGCAATTTACAAAACTATTTTAAATTTGTATGTAATTGAAACAATAATCGATGTTTCTTAAATGTTTAGTTAATTATCTATCATAGATGATTTTAGAAAAAAGAAAAGGCGGTGAATAAACATAATAAAACATCAAACATGTTTTAATATTATTTATTTGACAAAGTTTAAAAACGTTTCACTTAGTTCTTAAACTTAAGTCTACAGTGTACAAATCAATAAATGTTTTTCATTTATTTAAATAAAAATAAGCTCCTACAGTTTATTTGTTTAAGTTAAAGGTGTTTAAGAAGTGGTATTTCTCGAAACTCAAATGGTATTTAATGGTATTTTCTTGTGGGCCGATGGTAATTTTTATCGTTATCAGTACGGTCACGCTGGGCAAAATGTAAACAGGAAAAAAATAGAGAAAAATACAAACAATACAGACAGGAAAATAAGCAGCGCGTGCCTGTCCGAGAATTTTTCATCGCTATTAAGGATCGGAAACGGGAAAATAGTGAACGGAGAGCAGACCGAGGAGGAGCCGACGCACAAGAGCGAGACGAGAGAGACGCGAGACGAGACGAGACGTGACGGAACAAATGGCCGCGGCCACCAACAACGATTCCTCCACCTCCGGCGTGGAGACGGCCAAGGAGGAGGTGGAAATGTCGCCCGTGTCCATGGCCCTCACACGCTCCATGCCAATGCCCATGCCCGCGTCCAAGGGCATCATGATCACGCCGCCGCCGCCGGTGATGCCGCCCACGCCCACCTCGTCGCCCAACACGCACGGCGAGTGGCCGCACATGAACATTAACCTGAACCTAAACCTCAATCTGAACATGAACATGAATATGAATGTGAACGCCAGTGCGAGCGCCGTTAATCCGAGCACGAATGCATTCCAGCTGACCAGAGACCGGGGCGAGCACTTTGCGCTGCCGCACCTGCCGCCGCTGCCGCTGAATCCCAACGCCCCAAATGCCGAGTATCTGCCCAGCCTGATCCATCCGAGCACTCTGCCATCGGGCAGCAAGAGCTTCAAGATGCGTCCGCGAATGCAGCGTCTTAAGCAATACTGCAGCTACAGCAACATCCTCACCCAGTCGAACGGTCGCAAGCTGCGCACCGCCGCCTCCACCTGCAACATTGAGCTTCTCAATCGGATTTTGGAGGCGGGCGCCAATCCCAATGCCGCCGACGAGTACAATCGCAGTCCCCTGCATTTGGCCGCCTGTCGCGGCTACATACCCATCGTCCAGCAGCTTCTCAACTACGGCGCCAATCCCAATGTTGTCGACTCGCTGGGCAACACACCGCTGCATTTGGCCGTCATCTCGGCCAGCTCCAATAACTTTAACATTGTGGTCGGCGTCCTGCTGCAGGGCGGTGCCAGTGTCCACATGTACGATCGCAGCAACAAGTCACCGCTGGAGCTGGCCGAGGCCAAGCTGAGATTGCTGCGCAATCGCTATGATCATCCCACGCCGGAGACGGCCAAGATTCTCGAGGATATGTGCATGCTGACCACACTGATCTTGCGCTATATGGTTAAGCAGCAGCGCGAACTGGAGGATCTATCGGCGTTGGAGAAGCGCCTGCAGAACCTAAGCACCAGCGATGATCAGGAGCAGGTCGTGTCCCAGACTGCCGATGAGCTGCTAGCCAGCGTCGAGCGGTTGTCCATTAATAACAAGTAGGCGTGGGGAGTGGAATGGAATGGGAAGGAAAGGACGCCGGACGCCATGAGGTAACCTAGCCGGAGGCGGGCTCAAATTTCGTTGGATGAGTTGAGAAAAAAGTGAGTAGGACAAGTTTTTGATCTTTCAAAAGGTTAAAGGTGACATTAGTCAATTAATTAACCAAAGTAAGCTCCCCTTTTACCTTCAATCTAGGTTATTTTGATTATAAAAATATAACAAAAAAAAAAGTGTTAAGATTATGAAGAATGATATCACTGCCTTTAATTTGCCAACATTTCTTACATTCACTTTTCTTGATACAAGATAATCGCAGTCGTAAATGAAATAGTTTTCTATTGAAATAGCGGAAACAGAAACCCCTCTGATAGCCGTAACATGGGTTTATTTGTTTTTTGTATTTGCATATACCAGGAGGGTACACCTAATCTTTCAAAATAAAAATATTGGAGCCGATAGAAGAAACTTTGGCCGCGTGCGGTGCGTCATAAGACTTTGGGAAAACAGACCGAGATTTCTATGACTCATCAGATTATTTCGTTAAAAAACAAGTATTCAGCCAAAAGAATCGTCAAGTTTTTGATTTTTTAGTCCAATTTTAGTGTTGTATTTATTAAAGTCGCTTTAATTTATTGTATTTTGTATGTTGTCAGTATTATTCTAATTTAATTTTGTCTTTATTATCAATTTACTTTTAATATTCCTTAGGTACAGATTAATCATTAATTAATCCATCATATCTTATATTCTCTAAGTAATACTTTAAATTAAGATTCAGATATAGCTTGAATTAATAAGAAAAAGATTTAAGGACTACATAAAGTCATCGATTTCTTATAATATTCCGAACAATTTAATATTCTCAATATCCTTGGGTCCATGCGGTTTTATTATTCTCTTTTCTATGCATTAAGTAATGATATAACTTTACACGGGTAATTCCCTTAATTAGGATTAATAAATTCAATTTTACCTTGACATTTACTCAGAAATACTTTCAGATAAATGTAAATTTCTTTGAATTTCCAATAATTTCCCAGACTATCTAATATAATCCAGATCCTTGTCTCCTTGCAGTTTGTTTATCGTTTCCTAATTTGGCTGCCGTTGAGCTGGAGTTGGATCGTGCGAGCGGCTCGAAGGAGATCCTGGATAGCATCCCGATCCCCTTAAGATGCCACAAAAACGACCAACGCTCTCACACACACACACACACACACACACACACAGAAGCACACACCCACAAAACAAACACACATACACATTGTTTCATGCGATCTTTTTATTAAGTATTTCATATAAGTTTCATTGTTTACGCAAGAAAAAAAAACAAACAAACAAACATGATTACATTTTAAGCTTTACGTTTAGCGCGCCAAAAACCAATTCAAATTATATAATAAAGAGTCGCAATCGCGACTCAAATGAACACCTAACAACAACAAAAAAGAAAAAACCACAAACAAGAAAAACAAAATGCTACTTTACATTTAACTAAATGACTACAATAAATGAAATTGTTAAGTGTCTATTGTATACTACAAACAAAAACAAGAACATATGCGTGTAAACATCCTCTGAACAATAAACGAAAACCCAAACGGCCATTTGACTTAATCCGCAGATCAAGCCGAAATCTATAACTATTAAAACTGAGAGGATTTTATAAGAAACTAGAATCGGGTATAAAGTTTCAGCTGAGAGAACGTCCTTCTTAAGGATCTACCTTACCTTTCTATATTCTTTCTTATAAGGTGACGGTAAATGGTAAGTTAATGTCCCCCTTGATTTTTCACAACTATTACGTCCGATAACTCAATTTTATATTCAAATATAATTCTTAAGGATCTTCTTAGTGATATGTCTTACTTTTCTTTATAATTTTCAACTGCCTTACTTACAGTTTCTACTTTTAACTAACATAAAAAGGGTCAAGCAAGCAACCCGAAATCACTTTCCAAATCCTTCTAATTAATTTAATTTTAAATTATGGCAAAATTATGTTAGCCCATAAATAATTCTTCTCCAAAAAAAGCCAATAGAATACTAACTAATTGCCTTCATTAGTGTAAATTTAAAAATCCATAAATTCAATCAAAAATCGAAACTTGAAGACCATCCACAAATGTGTTTAACAGCGTTTTCCTCTTAGCGGGAAAATGTATTCGGAAAGAGATTAAGGAAAACCCACGTTAGCAGCTACATATTTTATGAGTATTTATGTGTAAACTCCCCATTAAAAAGCGGTAGATAAACCCAAATATTGACCTGGCCCCTACAGAAAGAAGCCCACGGACACGGACATAGTGAGCCAAGTTTATGGACCCATATTATGGATGTTAAAAACAAGTCAATACAAAATAAATGTTATAAATTAAATAGATCAAAAGCCGGGGGGAAATGGGTATAAATTTTCATTCACAGGTCGAGCGCACAAACACGAACTAATAACGGAAGCTAGACAAATGACCAAAACACTTCCCCGGCCGTAAATAAACAATACTGCAAGTGGTTGGGGGAATTAAATAGCCAAGAAAAAAATCCCCAAAACCGAAACCGAAACCCGAAAACTCTTTCAAACGAATGCAACCGCCACAAAATACTATTTTTATCACAAATGCACCTTGCTCTGAAATTCGTGGGAGGCGGTGATCGAGGAGAGCGGGGAAAAGGGGACAGACGGACAGCTGGAGTTGGTAAAATAGAAGTGCCTCCTATTCTTCCCACGTCCGTCGGTTACATTTCGTTGAGCGAAATTATCAACATATTCAAATTGTCGTTACGTTACACAGGAAAAAATGCTATCTTCTTACGTGCTGTTATTTAAAGTTTAGCAGATATCGTTATAAAATATTTGTGTTAATTTGTGAAAGGTTATTTTTTAAATTTTTATTAAATTACTTAACCAATAAATGAAATAGTATGGAGATAGCTTTGAAACAAATAGATTACAAATGTGAATTACAATTATGCCTATATTTTATGAATACTATTATTTGTGGACTTAAAAAAAGGTTATTTGAAACTGATAATAATATTAAGTAAATTTTAAAAGATTAACATCCTTTTGTTCTTTATTTAAAAAAAAAACAATGTTTTGAAAGGAAAAAATCATAGAAAATCTGTGTTTAGAGTGTTTAAAAATAAAACTTTCTTTAATATATTTTTTAAGGATTTACCCTATAATAATCGGAGAATCGGTTCGGTGTTTAAAGTGTTTAAGACTTCCTTAAAACTTCCTTTAATATATTTTTAAGGATTTACCCTATAATAATCTCTCAAGAACCACATTCTTCGTTTCTTTCTGTGCATTTGGAGTGTGGAAAATGTTGGCCAGCTCAGATGTACGGCATACGGAAGCAATGAAAGCGAGGAGGGGGGAGGAGGCAGGACCTACAGAAATGCACATTACAAATGTTGACCCAACAACAACAACCACTTCCACTTATTGGCGGCAGTTGTTGCTGTTGTGATAAGATGCACCGTCTCACTTGTTGTTGTCTTTGTTGTGATGCATGTGGTTTCCAGAAGAAGATGAAAATAAAAAGGAAGCGCATATGCGATAAACAAACAACAACTTCGCTGTCGCTGTGTCTCTGCCTCTGTTGGCTTCGTGTTGAATTTCACATTTTACTTGATTTTTTTCTTAATTTTTAATGTGTGTGTGTGTGTAATTTGGGCGCTTCCTCTTCTCTGTCTGTGAGCCAAAACGCCTACGCAATGCGCCCTACTCTTATATTAGTAGGGTATGTCAGTGCTCTTAGGTTTTATACGGTAATGCGTGTCGTACCGCACTTGATGGCCGCCTATGTCTGAAACTTTCTCTGTCGCCGCTTTTCGGATCGTTGCTTCCGCTGTCGCTGTTGGCGCCGGTGCAACATGTGTCTGTCTGGGTGTAGAGGTGATCGTCTGCGCTTGTGTGCGTTTTCATTCACAATTTTTTGGAGGCGCGTACACTTGCCGCTGGGAAATTTTAATTCATTTTCATTTCGGCGGCGGCACTTGCAAGATGTTACGGTGTGTGTTTTAACGAATATAAATTAAGCTAGTGAAGTGAAATTATAAATAATAAATAGAACCCAAAAGAGGACTAAACTGAAAAATAAATAATTAAGCAAAAAAGTGAAATTATCTTTGCTATATTTAAAACACAGCACGGGCACGGAACTGGAAAATACAAATATAAAAATACGGTTATTGTAAATATAACGAAATGGGTCTAACGAAATAAAATTGTATCGCTAAAGTTATATTAAAATTGATACAGTGAACTGGAAAAATATTACGATATCTATTAAACATTAATTTTAAAAATACAAAATTTTAATCTTATACTATGTAGCTTATTCTAGCAATGTGATCCACCTTCTTACCAAAGTTGTGCACCTGTCCGTTTATGGTCACACTGCTGTCGAGTTTTTAAATACTTAAAAAACGTGAAGTTTGCTTTATATTCTTAATTTTTTTGCGGCTTACAAAAAATATTCCTTCCCTATATTCATTACCTTTATTTGTAAAACTTTTTAAAATTTAAAGGACGGCCTTTTCTGTTCTCCTTTGGTTTTCACACACTAGCGATCGACGGTCACACTTGTTGCCGGACAGCGTACTGCCACGCTCCCGAAACGGTCACTCTAGTTTGAAATTTTGCTTTGAAAGGTTGTTCCGCGGACGCGTATATTTTCGCCAACTTGGAGAAATAATATAACAATACTATAAACAAACAAAATAATATATAATATAATCATTTTCGAAAATTCTACGTGTTTCAGTGTGTGTCGAGAAACAGTTTTAGTGTCATCGAATTTTCTTGAGCGGAAACAGAAGCAACAAGAAAAGTGCATTCCGTGAGCAGCAAATCGACTCAATTTCGAGACCCGTGCAACGCTACAATCCAGATAAATATATTGTTAGCAAAGAGCTGATAATAAACATCGAACAAGTGTATTTAATTTCGTGAATTCTGTAAAAACTGACCAACCAAAACATATTTTCCAATCGCGAGCTGCAAGTATCACCGAGAGTCCCGGAAACAATCTGCCTGCTATGAAAGCGAGCACACAATGCTGCTGAAGAAGAAGCGCTATATGTACGACGAGCGGGACGGCAATACTGACTCGCTCGTCGCTGCCGTCGAGCCAAGCAGCAACAACAACAAAATGGCCGATACACGCGAAGTGCGCATTGAAGAGCAATTAAAAGTGAAAATTGGTATGTAAATTAGTGCGAAATCGAATGAAAACACTACCAAAATATAGAAGAACATGCCGGACATGAGCGAGTTGTGAAAGTACGGGCGGAACGACTGTTTTTCGTGGTGCAGTGTGTGCTGGAATGTTGACAGCGTCGCCGTCGCCCCGCGGAGTCTCCCATTTGGAAAAAACATCATTAAAATATGGCAAAGCGCCTGAAAATAGTGTGCTAAACAGTGACAAATCTTATTTTGTGTAGTTAGAGCTCCAGAAAATCCAAAAGTTGATTAAAAAACAATGTTTTTGGTGCCAGAAAATGCATTTTGAGTGCGAGTGTATCAACGTGCTATCTCCCTCCCACTCGCGTGTGGTTGCTTGTGTGTGCGTGTGTTTCTCTTACTTTTTTTGTCGCCTAATGTTTTTTCGTGCAGCAGCAGTGCAATTGCATTTGTTGTTGTTGCTGTTGCTGCTGCAGCTTCTGGAAAAGCAGCGATGGCAACTTGCCACCCGACTAAGAAGCAGGCTGAATGTTACGGCATTCACCTCGCCCCCGTTAACCCCCGCCGTTTGCATGTGCCCCTCTTTTTGTGAATGAATCGAGATTCAGCCATGTGTGTGTGTGTGCGACGCTCCAGCGCATGCTCATACACACATACTGGCACCCGCCGCGAGAGATCCAGCAACAATGTGTGGGTTTTTTCATGAATGGAATTTTCGAATTCGGTGTACTTTTCTCTATACGAACACATTGGCAAAAGTGTCTGTTTTATGAATGATTATCGGGGCAGCAACAAGCTAAAAGAGCAGCATCGATTAATGGCGTATATATCGGTAAAAGGTCAAACTTATGAATGACACTCTCTAGCCACTTACATATCTCCTACAATCGAGAGGGACGAAGAGAGCGAGAGAGAGTGCGAGCGGAGACGGCGAACGAGTACAAAACTTGCGGTTGTTTTTCGTGGTTTACATTTCCTGTTTTGTCTTTTTTGTCGCCTTGCTTTTCGTTAAATTGTGAACGTGAAAAACAGCAACAGAAGCGGAGAATTATGAATAACCACAAGCTTCAGAAAAAAAAAACACGCAAAGAACAGAGAAAAAAGGGTTGCTTGTATCTCCATCCGCCGTGATCTCAATTTCACACCTGCACACGCACACACGTTCACTACTGCTGCTGCTGCTACTGCTGCTGCCTCGCTTTGAATCTCATTTTCCACCTAAACAATTTCAATCTCGCAACTCATAAGCCGCTTTTGCTACGCTCGCCCATAAATTATATGCAAAGCTGCAACAACATTGTTTCGCCGCTTTTGATTTCCGTTTCCCATACCCAGAGTTTCCCTTCTTCGCTTTTTTTTTTGCGCTCTCTGTCTCTGTGCGGTTTTGGTTCTTTTTCTTGGGCCATAAAACTCTTGCTTTTGCCCGTGCCTTTTCTTCCCTGTTTTTTTTTCTCCCCCCTTTTTGCATGCTTCAATTGTTTTCGCATGCGCATGTGTCTTTGTCGGGGTCTCCACTTCTCCCTACCATCGCTCCACCTTTTGCCACTTCCTTTATGCACCGATCTTCCTTCACCCCTCTTTTCTTTTGCCCTTGGGGGGGAGAAGAGGGGCAATGTATTGGTAAAAAAATGAATTAAAACACGTTTTTGCAAATGATTGAAGAACGAAAGTTATTCACTTCCTTCGATTATCGGTCAATTATTATGAATTATGGCATGTCACCTTTTTACCTCGATTTTAGCCAGCTGCCTTTTAGCTTTAGTTCGCTGAGGATACTATCTTGAAGGTATTTTGTAGGAATATCTGAATATCTTTACAAAAAGAAGCCATCATCAGGTGGTTGAGCATCGTCTCAAGGTATTAAAGAGTATTTAAAGTATTTATTCATGATTAATACCTCTTACATCAAACCGATTCCGATCTAGCATAGGCTACTTCCATTTTATGCAAATTTTAATCAAGATCCCTCAAGATTCCCACTTCCTTTCTATGATTATTTCACCATTAAAACCCTTCAGTGGCCTTACCCTTACTTCCAGTTAATAATTGGCTTCATTTCCATTCTCTGTTAGGATTCTCTACGCTTCACAGTTTTCCCTTTTGTTTTTTCTTCTCTGGCGAAGATGACAGAATTCAGTTTGAAACCCACGTCCGCCTAGTGATGATTGGAGAATGAAAGCTATTCGTTTCCTATAATCATCTTTGATTATCGCATCATTATGGCACATTAGCTGTGTCACCTTTTTACCCCCTGCCGAGAGAGATACAACCTCCTTGTCCGCTGCATTCTTCTCCCTGCTCTCTGCTCTCTGGTCCCTGGTTTCATATTTCCACTTCATTATATGCTTTGCATGCTTAATAATAATACTTCCACATCGTCATCGTGCTCAGTTTCAATTACACTCACAGAGTTTCGCTTTTGTTGTTGCTGCTTCTGGGGAGCTTTCCATTTTGTTGGTCGTTGCGATTTCTACTCGAACGAACCTCTCCGGAAACCTCCTCCTCCTTCGCCCCAACCGAAATTGGCGTAATACTTTTCCACTTAATTAAAATGTTTAGCGCATAACCTAAATTTCGTTTTCTACGCCCCAAGACGGGGGGAATAGTGAGTAGATCATACTGCACAGAGAGATGACTCACTGCCGATATCCCCTCGGTATACGGGGGTATATCCAATGACACTTACAGAACGGAGGGGGAATTACTCACAGGCCAAGACCACACGCAATTGAGATTTCGTTGAACTTGAGGAACCAAACCGAACAGAACCGAACAGCGAGATCTAGTTAACATGGATTCAGCTTGGTTCTGTAACACAACAATAAATAGTTTGGCCAAAAAAGGCAATTAATTAAAAGCCGGTTGTGTGCCGTGTGTTGTCTTGTGGCCAGGCTTCCACCGAACTCCCCCTTTTGTCCACTCCAAAACTGGTTGCAATTGAACGAGCCAAAGATCTCTCGCAAGCTGGAACTTTTCTAGCTGGTTCTCGGCGAGCCAAGCCAACGCGATGTTGACAATTAGTTGGCGGCGCGGTTCGCGTCGTGTCTTGAAATCATTTTTCTAATACATATATTCCAGCCGGAGCCGCTGAGCCACAATTAAAGTGGAATATTTTTCATTTGAAAATATATGGCGAGGAACAATGTTAATTAGCCCAAAGGCCAGGCCCGGAGGCACATTTAAACCAAGAGTAAAGGCATTGTACCAACAACTTTGTTTGCCACTTTCAAGGAACCAACGATTTTATGTAATTAGCGCATTCTAAAATACTTTTTATTCAGGTCGAAGCCTTCTTGTGCTTGGCATGCACAGAAAGAAATTAGCTTGATTTTGAATTGTTTGTAGAACGAATAATTACATTTTTGTAGAACTGATCCTCGTGAAATTGTTGTTTTGCAATAACTCACATTGGAAACAAGACCTATACCTTTAATATTTCATTTTTTGGGAGAAAATATAAAATCTTTCCAACAAGATGTGAGATAAATATTTCGTAAATAGACAGCAAACTATTTTAGTTACCTTTAATATTACTATTTCCGTTGACAAGTTCAATTTAAAACCTAAAAGGTGTAAATTTCTTATGTGTAAGCGTAGGGAAAAGGGGAAACACAATCGCAATGACAACGATGACGTTGATGACTCTGCCACCGATGATTAACATTTATATCTTGCGGCTTTCCACGATGAGGCAGCAGCGGCAGCAAGATGTGATGTTATACATACTCGCATTTCCCCATTTTCCCCTTTCCTTCCCTCATGTGTTTTTTTTTTTTTGTGTTTTAGGGGGCCCTTTTTTTATGACTTAACGCTTGACCTCCTCGCATTTACTTTGATGTTGATGTTGTTGACTTCGGCCGGGGTCAGAGGCATCTGTGGAACCTCCCGGTCGTTGTCGGTCAGTTGTCATCCGGATGGATCTATCTCTCCACCTCCCAAGGCTTTGAACCACACGCTGAGTGTCTCTGGCTGTCTGTTTTTATTGTGGCGCTTCTTTGGGGCTCAGTTTCAACTGCTGCTACTTCTGCCTTGTGTCTTGTAATTTGTAATTAAAATGAATTCTGTTTTTATTTCACTTTCGGGGGGCTGCCTTTATTAATTTTGAAGCCACAATTTGTGCGCTTCGCTGCCTCGTTTCAAGTGTCGTTTATTGTGTGGTGGTTCGTTGTGGTTTTCTCAAAGGTAATACAAACAGCGGAAATGTCAGGGGCCAAGAATTGTGTCTTAAAGGCTGGGGACAAGTTTTTAATGGGAAGAGGGATCGTTTGGAGGCATCGTTAGATGCGCCTAAAAACCCAAACCCCTTGAAGAGTTTCTAGGGAGCGTTCATAGCCAAATGAAATAATGATGGTTAAGTACCTGGGGTATATCATTTTCTATTTATGTAACCTGCCATTTACTTGCCAAATAGCTTTTTTATTGTCTGAAACCGATTCTTGGTTTATTTATTTAACAAATAAAATTAAAGCAAAATACTTGTTATACTTATTTATGGTTAAAACTATCTAAATAGTTTTTAGTTCGTTTGGGGAATCTTTTATTTGTATCCATATTAAAACCTGATATGTTTTGGGCCTAAAAATCATTTCCTAATACTTGTAACCTTCTCTTTAATTGCATAATGCTTTGAGTGCCCACAAAACGTTGTCAAACGAGCTGATCCTTGGCTTGTATAGTATATTCCACATATCACCTCATAGAAAACCACTCTGGCCAAGGCCAATTTGACTCGTTGCTGTGCCTGCCAAATTGTGTGGGCGCCTTACAAAGTTTATTTATCATTATTAAATTTTTATGGCACATAGTCAGGCGAGTTTTTGTGTCGTCGTCGTCGTCGCCAGTTGACTTGCCTCTAATGAGCGGCATTTTTAGCTTATTATTTATTATTATTATTTTTTTTTGGTTGTAGTAATAGGCGTCTGCCCAATTTGGCCATTTGGAAATTGAAGTCGTGCGTTCGCCTCGCTCACATTGAGTGATGTGTGCAATTGAAGGTTAAACAGTGCCAAAAAGGTAAATTGCCAACACGAAAGCCGAATGCGAAGAAAGCATTGACTTGAATTGAAATTTGGCCTGGCAACACAGGAATGACAAGGCGACTGGGGTGTTACTCATCTTGGACACCGATATGGACACAATAGAGATACACTCATATTGAGTGTATACAGTTCACTTGTGCTCTGTTCATAAACAAAGTCCAGATCAATGATGACGTTGATGAAAAGCCTGCAATAAACAGGCATCGGGCAGAAGCCAAACAAAAGATGGCCATAAAGGGAGGAGGAGATCGTGCGATGATCATGAGAAGCGTAATCAGACCGGAAATCGATCAGCACGTACAGAGAAAAAAAAGAGATGAGGAAAGGGAGGCCAGAAACTGGTTTTCTTTGGCATCATCTTCCCTCTAAGTGAATAAAATAGGCTGTATTTTATAAATATAGGAGGAAAACCAAAGAGATACACAGGGAAAATAGGTTTCAAAAAGGTTCTCTTAGTTTTTAAAGAGAACCAAAGTTATTACTTTCTATAAATAGGTTTTAAATGTGTTTCTTGAATAGTTTCTTGTGATTTTATTCCCTCAAAAGACCCAGTTAATACCCATAATTAATCGTTTAGTATCTGTAACATTTTCCCTGTGGATAGCTAACCAGTTTTCCCTTACAACCTGGCTAATGGCACGACGCGTTAGGCGGGCCCTATTTGGGTTTTACGACCAAAAGGAAGTGGCAGCGGAAAAGGAAGTGCACTTAAAGGGATACCATCAAGTCTAAGGGCTATATAGAATGCAGGGAAATGCAAGAGCAACAAGAGGGCTTTTCCATACCATGCCATTCCCCCTATTCCCACCTTTCCGCCAAAAGTGCAAACAATCGTTTTGGCCACAGGAAGCTGCCGTTTAAACAAACTGCCGGCAGACGCAGAGATATAGATATGGCGCGAGATCTGTCTGTGTAAATCTCCCTTCCGCTGGTGGGGGGCAGCTGGAAAAAGAAAAAAAAAAAAAAAAAAAAAAAAACAGAAATACAAGAATTTATCTCTATTTCCGTTCCTTTGCATAAATGTCTGCTGCTGTCTGGTTTTTGTTTCATTTGCTTTTTTAGAATTTATTACAGCGCTGTCTGCTTGTCTGCTGGCCTGCTTCCTTCTTTACGTGTTTTCCTCTTTTTTCTCGCTTTATTTTGTATTTTTTTTGCAGCAGCCCCCTTGGAGTAATCGCCTCATTAATTCGCGCGCGTTTCATGCTGCACTGAATCAATTTGCATATTGTGCAGAAAAGCAAAGAGAAAAAAAAGAAAAGCAAGAGCAGGCAACAAAATAAAAAAAGAAAGAAATCTACTTACAAAGTCTTTAAATTTAATTTTCCGTCTGCAAAGGAAATCATGGAGATTTCAGGCCTTTAATGAGACCCTGCCCGACTTCATTTCCATGATGGGTGTGGAAATGAGATCGTGTTGTAATTTTCCAGCCCCCACTCAGCCCCCCAAACTCGATGAAATCCCCAAGGCAAATGTCAATGTTGTGGAGGGGGGAGAAAAAAAAGAAAAATAAGCAATTTCCACGAGCTGAGCGCGGCGCCGACTTTAGAAGTTTTTGGTTTTCGATTTTAGGGCCACAACCCATGTGGCATATGGAATATGGAATATGGAAGAAGGATGATGCTATTTTTGGGGTACCCTGGCAACGTTGAAAGAAACATGCCGCATGCTTAGGGATATATATATGTACATAGATCTCAGCGATCTGGTTAATTGCGGGATCACGCGCACTATATGCATTAGCCTAAGTAAACAAATAACTGATTAATCAGTATTGTAATCATTAGAAGCTGTAGCTGGAGTGGGGAGAGTTATTGGGTTAGTTTTCATATTATTGGTATTTATATTTAAGTCTTGATTAATGACTGATTTATATTTGTAACTTTACAAACTGAAATTACTGACTTGCTCATTCGAAAAAGGAATGCTCAGACCTTTTCTGGCTCAAAAATGCTCCAACTTCCGTCCGTCATTCTTGAACCATCTGGATCTCTTTGATTTTTCTCTTCAGGGATATATGTAATATAAGTTTTTATCACGTACGAATTAAAACAGAATATGCAGTATTCATTTTATATGTAAATTCCGCTTCAGGAATGCTTTTCACTTCCGTTCTCATCGAAAAGCAAGAACTTTTTTGCTTGCAATATTTTTTACCCCAAAAAAAAGTGCCATATGAGCCAACTTCCGCTTTAATTTTACATTCATAAGCCTTCGGAGTTTTATATCAATGGGTTTTTCTTATTTAAACAATTCACATGACTTCCGTTTTAATGGAACGAAAAGAATAACGTTAAAAAGTGTTCCAGTTAAACATTTGTTACCCCGAAAACAAGACACAAGTTTACTTCCGCTTGGCTTTATAAATTGGATTTATACATTTAAATATGACTAATATTTCTTAGTTATAACTTATAAGTTATTATATAGTTATATAGGAGTTTTTATAACTCTGGCAAATCTATTAGATTAGTGGATTAATCCCAAGTTACATAGGAATAAGTTTTCTAGTATCCCGGGACTGTAAAGATATCAAATTTGTAAAGTTAGCAAATCTTATTAATTATTTCAATACCTTATTCATAGTATTAATAATGGAGGAATTCCCAACCAATATCCGTATCTTAGTGCAGAAAGTACTCACGAATCTTGTTTTTTAATATTCCTTTCCTGCTAAAAAAATAAGATGAGCCAACTTCCGGTTGACTTCAGGCATGCATAAACCTTGTGGAACTCCCCCGATTTCCTCCTTCTCCTCGATAGAGCTCCCCGGGTTCCGTTTATCGTGTTTGGCATATGTAAAATGATATATGCAAGTCGAGTTCAACGCTGGACTGTGCTGCCTCAGCTCTGGTGTTTCTCAATGCATCTGAAGGTCGAATATCGGACGGTTTATGACCGATGGCTTCAGTTCACAGAACACACACAACACTCTCTCTCTCCTCCCCTATCCATATCTAGGCGAAGTCCGTGGAATAGCATTTCGCAATGCAGCCCCCTCCTTCGATGGGGGCTCGTTCGATTCGATGGAATCGTTTTGCAATTTCTTTATCGCCAGTAGTTCATTCTTTCATTCAGTTTTCTGCGCTCCCCGGTGGTGAGTAAGCGAAATCTTTAGAAATTCCCATCGATTATGTCATTAAATTTAGAAAACTTTGATTGTCTGGCTGATTTGCATGGCGTTCGGACGAAAAAAAACGAACGAGAAACAAAAAAATAATAATAAAACCGAACGTTCAGTGGGGCGGCCGGCGGCGGCCAATGACAAGGCAAAGCCATAAAAAAAACACACAAAAATAAATTATAAACGTCACAGAAACGCAAAAATTCCAACACTTTTTGTGCCGGGTATTTCCCCCTCCCCCCCTCCTTCCTTCCACTACCCTCTCTCGCCGCACAGTCTTTTCTCCTTTATTTACTACCACGATTTCATGAATGAAATTTACTGTTTTGCTTTTCTCCACCGACAAAAAAAAAAAAGTCACTTTGGATTTTTGTCATTTGGTGGCGTTTTGTGTTTGTTTTGTGGCTTTGCCTTTGCTTTTGCATATATAAAATGTGCTTCTGATTCTCCTTGTGTTGTTGTTGTTGATTTTGTTTCGGTCCGTGTGTTTTTCATTCATGAAAGAAAAAATGGGGGAAAAAAAAAGAAACCGAATGAATGTCTTTGTTATCAGGCGTTTCTTGTGCTTCTCTTCTTGCCTCTCCATTTTCTATGACAAAAACGCACAGTGAGAGTGTGAGAGTTTGCGATTGTGATTGTGAAAAACTGCCGTTGTTTTGCCAACACACACACACACAGATACATTCCATAGAGCAACACACCGCCGTTCCATTGATAGTCGCAAGCTGATAGCAAAGCGAATCTGAAGCTATTTAGCTCACACCTAGCCCATCCACAACTCATACGGAACCGATTCAACTCATCCAGCCAGCTAGCTGGCCAGCCCACCACCCAGCTGTGTCAACAGGGGTCTCATTGAAAAGCAATCTGTTTGGTTACAGTCCAACTTCGATAATTTGTATTTTTTCCAAGTTAGTTTTGTAAATTTGGTTGAGCTTATTATGGAGAAGGGTCTTATTTGAATATCATCCTGGTCGAAACTTTAAAATTACATGCATCTAGTGCAGTGGCCATTTCCCTGCCTGGCCTCTGCCAGCACATATACACTATCAATGTTCGTGAGACTTTGGCAACGGTTTTCGTAGATGCTTTTGACAAATTAAAGCACAGCACAAGTAATGTCAATTGTTTTTAGAGTTAATTAGCAATTTTAATAGTCATAGATAGTTTTTATTTCATATTACAGATCATTTTAGCTATTTTTCGTCTCATCTCTAAGCACTTCATTTAATTTCTCACACACACAAATGCAATGTGGGCATGTGACTGTAATAGTGCGGATTTATGTCATAAACCGTATTAATTAGGGCTAAATTATGGACTTATAGACGATCTATACTGCCAGTTGACTTACTTGACTCAAACTTAGTGCTTCCTATGGAAGTTTGACTGTAAAATATAGCAAAATACATATAAATACATAGGAAAACACACACGAAAGGCTAAGGGAGTGTGTGCGTGTGCACTTATTATATTTCCGCTCGACTGCCGCTAATTTCTTTCATTGAGCAAGTTTATAGTACTTATAGTACTTGCCTTTTGTGGGCACCCTTCACCCTTTGCGCGCTTATCAAGGCCTGCCATTGCCATTCCCATTCCGTTTATTGTTAACGTTTCCAGTCTAGCCAAGCGCCAGCCATTGCGAATGTGTGTTGCGCGTCCTCAGTCCCCAGTCCCCAGGTGGCGGAGCATCAATAATAGATTGTGTGCGGCAATGCATACACACACACACTCACAATCCAATATATCGACGCACTCGCACAGGAAGTCACGTCCGCTGACCGTTTTCGGAACTCAAAAGAGCCCGCTGAAATATATAGTATGTTGTAATGGATACACCAGAGTGTGTAGTGTGTAGTGTGTGTGTGTTGCTGTCTGCTTTTAGCCGTCTTTACAGCAGCAGTTAGCAGGTGTCAAGGCCAAGCGATAAAGCGAATAAATGGATACCTTTCATGGGGGATAATAATTGATAGAGTCAACCATACATTCTGTTGAGAGAAAGCATTAATGGCACATTAAATACTAATTAAAAGAAAGTATTTCCCAGTCCAGGAAACCACCTGAAGCTATTAGGTGTCAAGGCCAGTTGATAATAATGCCAAACGGTTGTTGATATCAAAATTCAAGCTAAAAAAACGGCGCGATAACGGTCAACAGTCCATCCGGTTGGGTGAAAGTGTTGCTTGGAATAGCCATTCTTAGAAAACGAGATTGGTCTAGACTTGGCTGCTTAAGTTTACTTTGCATTGAATTATTTTTAAATCAAAAGAGATCTTTTTATATTAGTTTATCATTTCTTATGATAGCTCATTCGCGAGTTAACCCAAACGACATGTTTGCTGGTCTCAGCCTGAATAATCAAGCAGATTTGTATGTTGAATAAAGAAAATATCACTTGAGAGGCACTCGTAGCCGGTCTTGATTATTACCTCAAACCCAAGTTGATGTTCTTTCCCTTGGTTGCAATCTGAAGCCATATAAATGTCTAAGGTTTTGTGTGCCAAGCTTGATTAATTGTTTGAAATTAAGCATCATATATAACTGAAAGAGTAGCTGCGCAGCGGCAGCATAAATATGTTATAGATCTTAAGTATTCATTTGTAATATTAATTAACCTTTTACCTTTCTCAATTTTGTTACAGGCGAGGCAAAGAATCTGAGCAGTCGCAATGCGGCCAACACAAGCTGCAGCACACAAGGCACCCGCGATGTCTATTGCACAATTGCCCTCGACCAGGAGGAGATCTGCCGCACATCCACCATCGAACGCACACTGTCGCCGTTCTTCGGCGAAGAGCATCAGTTCAAGATCCCGCGTCGCTTCCGCTACCTGTCCATATACGTGTACGATCGGGACATGAAACAGGACAAGCCCATCGGCAAGATAGCCATCAAGCGGGAGAATCTTCACGGTTACAACCAGAAGGATCATTGGTTTTCGCTGCGGCCCGTCGACTCCGACTCGGAAGTTCAGGGCATGATCAATGTGGACGTGGCATTCGAGGAGGCACCACAGACCCAGTCGCTCTCGGAGAGCATCGAGAGTATCGAGCACAGGGCACCCCACCATCATACACACCACCATCAGCACCACCAGCCGAGGGCGCATCTAAACGATTACAAGGAAAACAGCGGTGGCGAGTTCAATAACCTCGAGTGGGCGTGGACAATGGCGGCGGCGGCCAAGTCCCCGGATGCACAGGTGCACAAATTGAGGCCGACGAATGCGAGAAATGTGGGCGTGACCATCAAAGTGCCCGCCTGCGTCGATCTGGCCAAGAAGCAGGGCACCTGCGATCCCTTCGTCGTATGCACAGCCCACTACAGCAACAAGCAGCAGGTGACGCGGCGGACAAAGCAGCGCAAGAAGACCGTCGATCCGGAGTTCGACGAGGCCATGTACTTTGATCTCCACATCGATGCGGAAGCGGGCAGCACGAATACCACCGGCAGCAACAAGAGCGCTGCTTCCCTGGAATCATCCGGCAACAAAGGATATGCCATCTATCCACTGGGCGGAGCTGATCTCGTGGAGATTGTGGTGAGCATTTGGCACGACGCGCATGGCGCCATGGCTGACAAGGTGTTCCTCGGTGAGGTGCGACTGCCGATGCTCAACAAGCAGGAGCAGCAGGCGGTACCGCCATCGGCCTGGTATTACCTGCAACCCCGATCCATGGCGCACAGCTGTCGTTCGCTAAATGCCACGCCCCGCTCCTGCGCGACGCCACCGGGAACGAGATTGAGCGTTGACTCCACCATCGGATCGCTGCGCCTCAACCTGAACTACACCGCCGATCATGTCTTCCCGCTGGCCACATACGATGACCTGTTGAATCTGCTCCTGGAGTCGGTCGATCAGCGTCCCATCACTGTGTCGGCTGTATCCATTCTGGGAGAGCTGGTCTCGGGCAAAACGGAAGTGGCCCAGCCGCTGGTGCGTCTCTTCACGCACACGGAACGCATTGCGCCGATCATCAAGGCACTGGCGGATCACGAGATCTCTCATTTAACCGATCCCACCACCATCTTCCGTGGCAACACACTGGTGTCCAAGATGATGGACGAGGCGATGCGGCTATCCGGTCTCCACTATCTACACCAGACGCTGCGTCCCGTCCTCGCCCAGATTGTGTCCGAAAAGAAGCCCTGCGAAATCGATCCCACCAAGTGCAAGGATCGGTCGGCGGTGGACACGAATCTGCAGAACCTTAAGGACTATGTGGAGCGGGTGTTCGAGGCAATCACCAAGAGTGCCGACCGGTGTCCGAAGGTGCTATGCCAGATCTTCCATGACCTGCGCGAGTGTGCGGGCAAGCATTTCCCCAGCAATCGCGAGGTGCGCTACTCCGTGGTGTCCGGCTTTATCTTCCTGCGCTTCTTTGCACCGGCCATCCTGGGGCCGAAGCTCTTTGATCTGACCACCGAGCGACTGGTAAGTGTGGCGTTTCTTAGTTCCTTCCTTGTTTTTGTGAGAATTAAGCACACATCTTGATTTGATTAATGCTCATAATAACTCCATAATAAGCCTTTATTATTTATAATCAAAGAAACTGATACTGATACTGATTACTTTTTCAGGATGCCCAGACAAGTCGCACGCTGACCCTGATCTCCAAGACGATCCAATCGCTGGGCAACTTGGTCAGCTCGCGCTCATCCCAGCAGCCGTGCAAGGAGGAGTTCACCGCCGAGCTGTACAAGAAGTTCTGCACGGAGCAGCATGTGGGCGCCGTCAAGCATTTTCTAGAGGTGATTTCGACACCCAGCCCGGCGGCAAGCAGCAGCGGCGTTCACCCGGCGGCGGCGGCAACGCCTTTGGAACCAGTATTACTTAAGGAGGGGTAAGTTGAACCCTAAGGTTCGAGGGGCACTCTCTATCCCTTTATCTCTCTCTTTCTTCCCTAATTTGAGAATGTTCCCTCCTATATATATATTCTATAGATTTGGCATATATCCCCCCACCCAAAACATTTCGTAAATTACGCTTCGTTTTTATTCTAATACCAAAACTTTCTTTATCTTTCTCTTCTTTTCTGCGCGCTGCTTTTACCAAAAAATCAAATCAAATAATAAATAATAAAAAAACGATCACGCCCACACCAATCACCACATCACAATCCCATCACACACCACACACAAAAAAACACACCTCTATTCATCACATTTACTACTCATCACACATTAAATCTGTACTAACGTCTAGCGAGGGGTAAGAATTTTGCTTGTAATTTGTTGTCTGCTTTTGTTATTAAAGGCCCAAGGCCTGTGACAAGAACAGAGATCGAAAAAACATATATGTTTTAGCCAAGTGTTGCTAAGAGCCCGCTTTCTTTTTGTTTGCTCTAATCCTCCACCCGGCAGCATGATGACCAAGTATCCAACGTCCCGGAAGCGCTTCGGCCGTCAGTTCAAGCAGCGCTACTTCCGCTTAACCACCCACTCGCTCAGCTACGCCAAATCGAAGGGCAAACAACCTATCTGTGATATACCGCTCCAGGAGATCGCCAGCGTGGAGCAGCTAAAGGAGAAGAGCTTCAAGATGCAGAACTGCTTTAAGGTGAGCATTCAGTTCGATTCGATTGCAGCTACAGCAATGCACACGTGCACAGCAGCAGCAGCGGAGTGCCGGAAACGCGCGATCCACGCCACATCTATAAATAGGCAGCGCAAGCCCACACACCTTTGTGGTAGTAGGGATGACAGTCTGGCGGTTTTTACGGGCTAGGAAAGCGAAGAAATTTTATAGATTTGTAATTAATCCAATTTTGTATTTAAAACGGGCATTTACATGGATTTTTATTTTTTAACTTGAGAGGAAGTTTTGTTTAGGTTTCACAATCAAATTATTCACACTATTTTGATTTACTTTTAAGTTTCCTCAAATTTTTAAAATATTATTTATTATAGGGAATACAGATAGATAAATAGATAGTTTAAAAATTCGATATATGAGCGATAAATAGGTTTAATATATCGAACTATAGGAAACATATCGTTAAGCTCTTATAGTTTAGCTATGATTTAGCTAAGTCTCAAAGATCCGCGCATCCCTGACTCATGACTGAGACGACGACATGTGGCTGCTGTGTGGGCGGATGGATGCCAATCAGTGGCTGCTAATCGATGGAATAGCAGGCAGCTGGAGCCAGCGTCATCTTCTCGGCGATAGTGAAAACAGAGTCGTCAGTGGAAAGAGGGAAACTTTCACTAATCACTCACAGCACACAGTTTTTGTGTGGCGGCAAATGACAAGTTGCGGCAATTAAAAATAATTAGCATTATTATGCAGATGAGAACTGCTTGCCGAGAGCTCCGTTTTGCGTACGCGCTTCTATTGTTATTGTAGACAAGAAACAAAAAGTAAAAAAAGGGAAATTTCCAGACCTAGAAAAGCAATTCAGTTTCTGCAGTCCGAGAATCGTCATCGTGTGGGTGCGATATCTTTAGGCATCTCTTGGCGTAACTATACATAGTTTTTTTTTTCTTTATCTCGTGGCTCTGAGATGTGGGAATTCTCTCAGCCAGCGCGATTTCACTCGACGTGCGATTGTTTTGCAATTGCAGCACACAGAATTTATGTTAATTGCTAGCAGAGATGAGGCACTGAGACTCACTTTCCTTCACTCCATTCTCTGCCTCCCACAGATTGTGCACAACGACCGATCGCTGATCGTACAGACGACAAACTGCGTGGAGGAGCGGGAGTGGTTCGACCTGCTGCACAAGATCTGTCTGATGAACTCGATTCGGATGCAGTACTTCCATCCCTCGGCCTTTGTCAGCGGCTTCTACAGCTGCTGCGGACGCTCCGACGAGAACTCGCCCGGCTGCAAGAACGTTTCGGACAAGGAGATGGACTACTTCCAGATGGACTTGGTAACGGCACTGGATCCACCGCTCGACCTGCAGCGCATCCACACGCTGATCATGTCCCACATGGGTGATCTAGAGTCGCTGCTGGATCCGCTGGCCTACCACCAACACCTGGCGGTGGCCCAGCAGCACCAGCAGCAGCCGCCTAATCCCCTGGTGCCACTGGCCAACGAACTGCAGAAACACTCGCCGCAGGCCTTTGCCGAATTCAAGCGGACGATCGAAAAGCTACGGGAGAAGGCGTACGCCATAGACCGGGACCATCGTGACTACAAGCAGGGCATTACGCGGCAGCTCAAGTATGGTAGCAGGGAGGCGCCCATCGGCGATGACAACTACTGGCACATGATGCGTGCCGCCGGCCAGTTGAATCAGCAGCACCACCAACAGCAGCAGCAGCAGCAACAACAGCAACAGCAGCTCCAGTTGCAGCAGCAGCATCAACAGTTTCAGCAGCAGCCTGCGCTCCCCCAGATGCAGAGTGTGCGGGCATCTCCCTATCAGCCGGCAACGAACAACATGAACGCCTACTACCTGCACAATCTGCAGCATCAGCAGCAACGTTTCCTGCATCAGAATCAGCACCTGATGCAACCGCTTCGTAGCCATCAGCTTCAGCGCCACAATAACAGCATTAATAACAACAACTGCGGCAACGCCTCGTCCTCCAGTCCATCGTCGACGGCGTCGAGTGTGGTGGCGGCACCGCCGAGCACCACCTCGTCATCGCAGCCGGCGCCGCCGATTTATTAGCGTTCAAGGCTCTGCGTATTTGCCTTGCCGCGGGCGATCGTCACGATCAGGTAGGGGAATACGCACCACAAATGGCAGCTTGGAGAGAGAGAGAGCGAGGAACAGGACGCGGCCCCACACCAAAAGATGCTGCTGTACAAAACAGTTTTATGTGCTAATTTCTAGGAACCTTTTTTTTTCTCTCTTTATATAATTTGTACGAGTTTAACGTTGTAAAGAAAGGTCTAGACTTAAGTTTTTTTAATTAACCGATTTTTATACACGACGATTTTTACGGGGACCGCATACAGCCAGCAACAGCGACAAAAAAAAAGCAAAAAGCAAACAAACAAGAAAGCGAAATCTAAATATTTATAAGCCTATTTATTTTTTGTATGTGCTAACACACATTATTTATACACACAAACACACACGAAATGGGGCATGAGGAGGAGGAGGAGCAGAGAACCTCTGCATACTGATAACTACTTAAGGCCTAAACTACTACTGAGAACTCCAAAATTTGCTACGATTTTTAAAGCCTAGCGAAATGAAAGCAGCGTATATGTAAATCTTAATTAATATATATAAATATATATATATATATCTATATATGTACATGTGTAACTAGCAACTACAATATATACCAGTTATCTTAGGCGTAGCACAAATTTCTAAAGAACTAACTAAGCTAAGAACTAACAAAAGCAAATAATTCTAGCAAGGAGAGAAAGCTAAACATAGGAGACGTACATCTACACGTGTATATTTCCCCACCTTATATAACTGTCATACAGCTAATGTTAAACACACACACACACACAACAATATATACAAAAAGCATTGTTAAGTATAAAATTAATTCCATTTTTTCATATACACCACACACCCACAACACCCCCACCCACATAAACATCTATATATTTATTAAATGCATTTATTTTCATGTTAAATTTAATGAAAAAACAAAAAACAAAACAAGTAAATTGTTAAAGCGACAACGTTTTGGTTAGCTTCGACACTTACTTCCACCGATTTGTTTCCAAAGCTCTTCCAATATTAATTACATACACATTTATAGAACTTATGTTAAATAATCTTATTTTTGCCATACTTAGTTCATTGATCGTTCATCGTTCATCGCATTGAAATGAAGTGTCTTCCTCCGCCGCGTTTATTCTTATTGCCTTTTGTTGATGCATTCCAATGATTTGTGCATTTCTTAATTTTAATATCTGCATAATGTACATAGAGATACGAAGGGGGCAGAGGCGTATTTGATGTTGCTATGAATTTAATTTGTTTGCAGTTTACCAATTCGATTCATTTACAATTTCAGTTGCATTTTAAGCGCATATTTTAAGTTTCATTTTATTTACGTAGCCTTCTAAGTTGTTGGTACAAAGAATCGATAATATATATACACACACATCTAGAGATATATTTTCTAGCGACAAAATAAAGCGTATCGCCAATGGATTTGCCTTTTGTTTTCTTTTTGGTTTATTATTAGCACTATCTCGTCCCTACCCATATAGTACCTAACTCTCGTGCTTTAGGAATATCTGGCATACTGTTGTGATATCTTACGATATGGTAATCGAATTAGTCGTCTTCTCGTGTGCACGTGTTGGATGATTGATCCGTATCTACAATACATTTATATAGCTGTTGAGTATTTTTATTCGTATTGTGACAATTATCGAAAAGCAATTTTTTCCAAAAACAAAAACCATTCGAGGCATATTTTTCTATTATGTTTCCAAATTTCCGACAAAATGGCTTGGATAAGAAAACAAAAACCCGAGAGTTGTGGTTGGTTTCAAAAAAAAAAAAAAACTAGATGGAGAAATTTAATGGATCCCCTATTTTTTGTAAACAGATCTTTTGAAATCGACTTTTATGTAAAATAAATAAATAGTTGCGTATTTGAAATTGACTTGCTTTGGGATATGGGAATTGCCATAAAAAATAAGAACATTAACTAAATTCGACACGAGCTACGCATTTAATACAGTCTGGCTGTGTGCGATGGAGCGCTGGACCAAGCAATGGAACATGGCATGCGTAACCTTTTCGCTGACTTGCTGCAGTTTATGGCTAAGACTTGTGATCGACATTGTCCACTCTTTTAAAGGTGATACCATCAAAAACGCCACCTCTATATGCTACTTGGGTGTACACTTGGATCGACGTCTCATTTGGAACACCCACATCACGGCAATCAAAGGTAAATGCATACGCAAGCTCCAGAAGTTCGACTGGCTCCTGAGCTCCAAAAGGCTCCACTTATCGACGAAGATATTGCTGCTCAAAGCAATTCTCACGCCAACCTGGACGTATGCAATCGAAGTATGGGGCACGGCGTCCAAGCACCAGCTAAACAGACTGAGGGTAGTGCAGGCACGCGCTGCTTGACGGGCATCCGGAATTCCCTGGTACGTGATCAATCAGGCCATCCAAAATGACCTACGCCTTGTTCCTGTGGGCGACCTCCTCAATCAACACAGCAGACGCTACTCGGACAGGCTAAGGAGTCACCCTAATCCACTGGCTAGCAGGCTGGCTGACCCACAAACTCTTAGATCGCTGGGGTGAAATCTCTTAAGTCCTCTGTCTTCCCGCTTTGTACAATAATTTTGTAAATACATGTAAACACATGTAAATACCTGTAAATAGTCGTATATAGGTCCATATCTCATATGTATCATACTCACCCATCCTTCAAAACGCCTGGTCATGTTCAAATGGCTGTGGACGATTCCGGCAACAATAAATAATATGAGGAATAAAAAAAAAATATACAGTCCTTAATTTCCTTGAGTCAATTGGTTGATATTTTGTTACCAGTAGGGTGCACACGGTACGAGTGATTTCCTTGAGTCAATTGGTTGATATTTTGTTACCAGTTGGGTGCACACGGTACGAGTGATTTCCTTGAGTCAATTGGATGGTTTGTATAAATATACGCGATTAAAAATAAAAAATAAAGGCATACATTGCTTGAAGACAACATAAGGACAAATTAAGATAAAATATTACGATCCTACGTCGTCAATTGGTTGATATTTTGTTACCAGTAGGGTGGCTACGGTACGTTAAAATAAAAGACCGGATACGAAATTAAGAATATTAAATTAAGCACAATTAAAGAAATAAAAAAAAAAAACTTCAGGACTGGACAAACGAACGATAGCAAGTGAACGTGTAATTTCCTTGAGTCAATTGGTTGATATTTTGTTACCAGTAAGGGGAAAACGGTACGTGTAATTTCCTTGAGTCAACTGGTTGATATTTTGTTACCAGTAAGGGGAAAACGGTACGTGTAATTTCCTTGAGTCAACTGGTTGATATTTTGTTACCAGTAGGGTGCACACGGTACGTATAATTTCCTTAAGTCAATTGGTTGATATTCTGTTACCAGTAGGGTGCACACGGTACGAGTGATTTCCTTGAGTCAATTGGATGGTTTGTATAAATATACGCGATTAAAAATAAAAAATAAAGGCAGACATTGCTTGAAGACAACAGAAGGTCAAATTAAAATAAAATAAAACTTAAAAAATTACGATCCTACGTCGTCAATTGTTCGATGTTTTGTTTCCAGTTGGGTGCATATGGTACGTGTAATTTCCTTGAGTCAATTGGTTGATATTCTGTTACCAGTAGGGTGCACACGGTACGAGTGATTTCCTTGAGTCAACTGGTTGATATTCTGTTACCAGTAGGGTGCACACGGTACGTATAATTTCCTTAAGTCAATTGGTTGATATTCTGTTACCAGTAGGGTGCACACGGTACGAGTGATTTCCTTGAGTCAACTGGTTGATATTCTGTTACCAGTAGGGTGCACACGGTACGTATAATTTCCTTAAGTCAATTGGTTGATATTCTGTTACCAGTAGGGTGCACACGGTACGTATAATTTCCTTAAGTCAATTGGTTGATATTCTGTTACCAGTAGGGTGCACACGGTACGAGTGATTTCCTTGAGTCAACTGGTTGATATTCTGTTACCAGTAGGGTGCACACGGTACGTATGATTTCCTTGAGTCAACTGGTTGATATTCTGTTACCAGTAGGGTGCACACGGTACGAGTAATTTCCTTAAGTCAATTGGTTGATATTCTGTTACCAGTAGGGTGCACACGGTACGAATAA